>CAUYLG010015407.1:0-83675 GCA_963573385.1 Cacajao melanocephalus
GTTCAAGTGATTCTCCTTCCTCAGTCTTTCAAGTACCTGGGACTACAGGCGCCCACCACCATGCCTGGCTAATTTTTTGCATATTTAGTAGAGATGGGGTTTCACCATGTTAGCCAGGATGGTTTCGATCTCTTGACCTCATGATCTGCCCACCTTGGCCTCCCAAAGTGCTGGGATTACAGGCATGAGCCACTGCGCTTGGCCCATTTTATTTTTTATAAATTATAAGACTAGAGAATACAACAGGATTCCAGTATATCCTGTTACTTGGTCTACCAACAATCTGGTGCTTTTTGTTAGTGTATTACCATTATTTTAATATTTTTAAAAATCTAAATAATCTCCATTTTGAGATCAAGATCAATGATTCATTGTACGTAAAAAGGTCAGGTGATGTATTCTCCAACTCTTAACAGCTACAAGTAACTATAAATAACGATACTATTGTACTATGTAAAGTTTCTCTAGCAAGAATAATTCTTATTCTAGGACCAAGACTTTCCAAAGCAGTAGAAAAAGAATATGACAGAACTGAAATTAATATGTGAATTCAGTCTAGGAATATACATTCACACATGATACAAGTAAAGGAAGTGAGGACAGTAAGAAACTACTTTTTGAGAGAAAAATGAAAGCTCACTATTAATAATATTATAGTACCTGCAAAGGAAAACAGTTATTGTTCAAAAACTTTTCCTTAGTTATGAAATAGGAGAGAAAATTATTCAAAGATGAAGAAGTCAGAGAAAAATATCTGGAGCTTGCTTATATTTCTCACCATTTTCTCAAATAGCAATGTAAATAAAAAGCTCTCAGCAGCTGGAAAAATCTGCACAGAAAATAAGGCAACAACTCTACAATAACATACATAAACATTTCTTTTTTAAAATTCACATTTTAAGATAGATTTTTAAAAATCAAAATTATTTCATTTTTAAATTTATGTGTATGTCTAATTTTTATGTGTATGGTTTTCATACATAATTTTTTAATGTGTACATATATATATATATATATATATAGAGAGAGAGAGAGAGAGAAGGAGAGACAGGTCTCACTCTGACACCCAGGCTAGAGTGCAATGACACAATCAGCTCACTGCAGCCTGGATCTCCTGGGCTCAAGTGATCCTCTTGCCCCAGCCTCCCAAGTAACTGGGATTACAGGCATGCGCCATCACGTCTGGCTAGTTTTTTTTAATTTGTGTTAGAGAAAGGGTCTCCCTATGTTGCCCAGGCTGGTCCAGAACTCTGGGCTTAAGCAATCCTCTCCCCTTTGCCTTCTAAAGTGCTGGGATTGCAGGCATGAGCCACCACATCTGACCATATATTTTAAATATACCATAAAATATCTTCATTTTCATGTGTACATTATTTTCAGCAATAATATCTTCTTTTTATTACTTTATGTACTAATAATTTATATTAGATTTATAATGTCTAATGTTTACATTTTATATGTTTACATTTTACATTTATGGTTTATATACTTTTTATTTGAAATGTATTAAACATTTAATTTTAGTAATTTTTATTTTACTTCTAAAATATGTAAGTAGAATATCATCATTCATTCTGTATACCAAATATACAAACATTAAGCAGTCTTCACAAAACACTGTCATCTTCATATGTTGGGCATATTCTTCAATATAACTTGGGACTTCCAAAGCAAGTTATAAAAAATTGAATTAGCCAGGCACAGTGGCTCACACTTGTAATGCTAACACTTTGGGAGACCAAGGTGGGAGAATGACTTGAGCTCAGGAGTTTGAGACCAGTCTCGGCAACATAGGGTGCCTCCCATCTCTATAAGACTGTAGGCTTGCACCTGTAGTCCCAGCAACTTGGGAGGCTGAGGTGGGAGGATCACTTGAGCCCAGAAGGTCAAGGCTGCAGTGAGCTGTGATCTTGCTGAAACCGGCCTTGTTGTCTAAGGTGTCACCTGAAGTTCTTGGTCTCACAGCCAAGAAAATCAAGGATGCAGACACTCCAAAGGTGAGGTTAGAGCTGAAGTTTAATAAGCAAAAGGAAGAAAGCTCTCTGGAGCAGAGAGGGGTCCCAGAAAGATAGGCTGCCATTTTACAGTGAAGTGCAAGGGTTTTTATAGACAAGCTGGAGGGGAGGGGTGCTTCATTTGCATAAGGCTCAAATTTCTGAGTTCCCACCCCACCCTTTCTAGTGTGCATGCGGCTTCCTAGCTTGAGTTACTCTATGTTGTTTACCTCTGCCTACTGCACGTGTGTAAAAAAGGCAGGGGGCAGAACACTCCAACGTGAATGTGACTGGTTCAAAGTAGGTATTCTCATTGGTGCTGCTGCAGGCACTCCCCCTGCACAAGCCTCCTTGTCTATTTCCAAGAAGAGAGGGACTGCTTACTGGGACCCACTGTATGTCTGTACGTCACACAGGAGGCCCCTTTCTGTTAGAGCTTGCCTTCGTTATCTGTGTTTGCAGCTTGATCACTCAGGCTGCTCTTTGCTGAAGTAGAAATGACCTCTTGGGCTGCTTTTTGTTAGAAGGGAATTCTACCAAGGACCCTTGCCCTAACCATTTGCCTAGTTGATTTCTCTCTTTCCCCTCCCACACTGCTGTACTCCGGCCTGGGTAACAGTGCAAGACCCTGTCTCAGAAAAAAAAAAAAAAAGAATTAAATAAAGAAATGAAATCAAGAGATAATAACTATAGATAAAAGAAATAAAAGCTATAAATCTATAAGACTCTCCCTTCCAACCATGATTGAGGAACTGGTCCTGGGGTAGTCTTTCAGACATAAACAAATATAAAACTCAACAAAATGGCTGGGCGCAGTGGCTCATGACTGTAATCCCAATACTTTGGAAGACCAAGGCAGGCAGATCACCTGACGTCAGGAGTTCAAGACCAGCCTGGCCAACATAGCAAAACCCTGTCTCTATTAAAAATACAAAAATTAGCTGGGCATGGTTGTGCACACCTGTAATCCCAGCTACTCGGAAAGCTGAGACAGGGGAATTGCTTGAACCCAGGAGGCGGGGGTTGCAGTGAGCAGAGATCGTGCCACTGCACTCCAGCCTGGACAACAGAGTGAGACTCTGTCTCAAAAAACAAACAAACAAACAAACAAAACT
The DNA here is from genome assembly GCA_963573385.1 of Cacajao melanocephalus. NCBI lineage: Eukaryota > Metazoa > Chordata > Mammalia > Primates > Pitheciidae > Cacajao > Cacajao melanocephalus. Next base: position 3,110 of record CAUYLG010015407.1, read on the forward strand.
TAATATATAAATTAACTATTTCAGACATTTGCACAACAGGCTGGAATATGATCCCTAAAAGGCTGATACCTGTACCAGAAGACTGTGATCCTTAAAAGGACTGTGATCCCAGCAAGAATGGAAACAAATGAGGTGAACCCACAATTGTTCTGCCTTTCTGCTTGGAGGTGCATTCCACAGCACAGTGCAGGGAGGGGATGCAGGGGGTGCAGGGAGCGGTTTTGCCAAATGGAGGAAAGAGATGTTAGAATTCAAAGCAACGGAGGCTCCTGAAGCCTTCAGGGCAGGGTCACAGAGAAAAGAGAGCTGAATAGGAAAGAAACTCCAGATAGCAGAATAGGATTCCTTGCATTTTGAGCCCAAAAATAAGCTGCTCATGCATAGAATGAGGCGCTGCAAAACTAGGCAGTGAAGAAATAACAAGGGAAGACCAACTATGTGTTGGGAAAAGAATAATTACTGGAACCTGGAAGTTGAACAAATACTGGAGCTCATGCAGAGACAGGAGATATTCTAGCTCTGATTAGCCACAGCAGAGAGACCTCATTGAACATCCCAGGCTTTCAACATAAAGACCAGGATTTCCAGCAAGACCAGGCCTTCAACGTGGAGCTAATCTAGCTCTAAAGTAAAGGCAATTCTAGAGCCAATAGTAAAACTAAAAGCAAGATTTTCAAAAATCAAGCTGATCCATGAGTAAATTAACTGCTTGCTAGAACAAACTTCAACATTCTATTAAAGAAAACCACAAATTCCACACACTTGATGTACTATTCATAATGTTCATTATACAATAAATTTTTTTTACTAGACATTCTAAGACACAGGAGATTGTGACCTTAATCAGCTAAAAAATCATCAACAAAATCGATTCAGAAACTAGCAATTTTCAGCAAATAATTTTAAATAACTGTTACAATGCTCTGGACTATAAAGAGAAACATGAAGGAAACAACTAGAAATATTAATTCAAAAATGAAAATACAAAAACAGAACCAAATGGAAAATCTACAACTAAAAATTCAATATCTGGAGTATTTTAAACTCCCAAGATGGCTTAATAACACATTTTACAGTGGAAGAAAGGACCAACAAACTTGAAAATTGGCAATAGAAACTATCCAAGCTGAAATGCAAAGGGACAAAGGCTGACAAAAATGACCAGTGTCTCAGTAGCCTTGTATACTTATAAGTGGAGGACCAGAGGGGTACAAGACAGCAGTTGGGGCAGAAAAATATTCAAAAGAAAGGTCAAAATCTTTCCAAATTTCACCAAAAAAATTAAATTCAACAGTCCCAAGCAGGACACACACACACACACCCACACCCCTACCGAAGTACACCATAATCAAATTTCTGAAAGAAAAAAAAATCTTAGCCAGAGAATAAAGACATATTACATACCAGAGAATAATGAAAACTATTTCAACTGAATTGTCAGAAACGATACAAGTGGAAGAAAGTGAAGCAACATCTTAAGGTGCTAAAAGAAAAAACAGCTTAGACGCCAGCCATGGTGGCTCATGCTTGTAATCCCAGCACTCCGGGAGGCCGAGGTGGGTGGATCACTTGAGATCAGGAGTTTGAGACCAGCCTGGCGCACATGGCGAAACCCAACTCTACTAAAAATACAAAAATCAGCCAGGCTTGGTGGTGCGTTCCTTTAGTCCCAGCTATTCGGGAGGCTGAGGTGGGAGAATCGCTTGAACTTGTGGGGCAGAAATTGCAGTGAGCAGAGATCACATCACTGCATTCCAGCTTGGGTGACGGAGTGAGACTGTGACTCAAAAAATAAAGAAAAAACAGCCTGGAATTCTGTATCTAGTAAAAAACATCCTTCAAAAATGAAAGTGAAGACACTTCCAAATATAGGTTAGGAGAATTCACAGCAGTACTTCAGTAGTACTCCAAGTAACATTAAAGGAAATTCCTCAGGCTGAAAGAAAATAATATCAGATGGAAACTAAAAAGAATAAAAAGCAGAAGAAATGGTAAATATATGAGAAATTTAGGAGATTTTTTTTCCCATTTCTTAATTTCTGTAAAAGATAATTGACTAATTGACTATGACTGTTTACAGCAAATAATAACACGGTATTTGTTGGTTATAACTTACAGAAGTATGTTCTATAATTATAAATTGGTAGGTTGTAAGGTGAATTATATATAAAATAGTACAATATTATTTGCAGGGAAGCTGGGATACGTTTAAGATACTTATTGTAAAGCATGGTATATCCATGGAAAAGAATTAAAGAAGTATAACTAATAAGAAATAGAAGAGATAAGATGCAATTTTTAAAATACTTTTAAAAGCACACAGAAAAGAAATAAATAACAGATGGAACAAAGAGAAAGCAAATAGCAAAATGATATATTTAAAGCAAACTAAATCAATAACTACATTAAAAATAAATGGAATAAGCATTCAAGTTAAAAGGCAGAGGTAGTGAGACTGGTATTTTTATTTAAGCAAGATGGAATTATTTGCAGTTTATAAGAGACGTACTAAAGAATATCTAAATACATTGAGAGATATACCATGATCATAGATTGAAAGATTCAACAATGTTTTAAACATTCTCCAATCTCCTCATGCCCCACTCTCTTTTAGTCTATCCAGGTGACCTTCAATCTGACTTTTCAGAGAAAATGAAACTATCTTAACTTTTGATTGTAAATATATAAACTTACCCACATCTGTCCCCATCTATCCTCCTTCTTACCCATTAAAATAAAGAAACTCTCTGTTGTCCTGTGCAAAATTAATCTCTCCACCTGTGCTTTGGTTAATATTCTTTAATTCTTCTCAAGAACCTGAATATCTTGCTTTCAAATTATTCACTCTTGCTCTTAAAAATTTAAATTCTCTGTTTGGTAACTGGATTATTCCCATTCATTTTAAACCCTCTACCACTTAACAAAACAACAAAATAATTTGGTTCCTATTCCCTTCATCTACAATCCTAACTCCCTACCTCTCTGTCTTTCTTCACAACCAAACTCACCCCCATCCAGACTGGTGATCGTTCTCTCCATGAAATACACTCTTCCCTTGCCTTCTGTTTTTCTCACTTCTCTTGTTATGAACTGAATCTTTGTATCCTGTCAAAATTCATATGTTGAAGCTCTAACCCTCAATATGATGGTGTTGGGGGTGACACCTTTGGGAGATAAGTAGGTTTAGATGAGATTCTGAAGGTGGAACCCCAATGTTGGGATTAGTGCCCTTGTGAGAAGAGGAAAGGACACCATAGCTTCCTCTCTTCACTACTCAGGATACTGCAAGAAGAAGGCAACCATCCACAAGCCAGACAGAGGGTCTTCACAAAAAAACAAATCTGCTGATGACACCTTGATCTGGGACTTCTCATCCTCCAGAACTGTGATAATTAAATGTTTGTTGCCTAAATAACCCAGTCTATGGTGTTTGTTGTAGCAGCCTGAGCTGAGATACCTCTCTGCACACTTTTTCTGTCTAATCTACAGCCTCAGCCTCCTTGACTTTGAATTTAAATGTAGAGGTCCTCAAAGTTCAGCCCTAAGTGCTACTCCTCAACTCCAATCACAATGGCCTCCCCCATCCCCTATATTTACCAGAACTCTTTCCATCCAAATCAGGCCTTTATATATATTATTATCTCTGTTAGAAAAGTTTCCTTCTCTTTCTCACCAGCCTAAACATGTATGTTTTTCACATCTAAGTTAGTCATCACTTCTTCTGAGAATCCTTCTCCTACTTACCTGACTAGGTCAAATCGCCCTATTATTAGCCTTTGTGATACTATGTTATTCTCATGAGTACTAAACACTGTAGCAATTTACACTTTATACTCTAATTTTTTTTTGCAGTGTTTGTCTCTGACACTAGACTGTGAGTTCCTAGAGTATACATTAAAAACCTTGATTAATATTTATAGAATACATGAATAAATGTCCTCCCAAAAAAATGATTTCATAGGTTGTTTTCAACAATTTATCCTAATGGTCAATAAGTATTTGTTGAAGGAATTGATGAATCTCTTTATGTCCCCACTGTTTTACCTTTAAAATAGGGGCTTTAAATATACAGAAAATAATTACAGTGTTTAAGATTAAAGTTTAAAATGGCATCTGTATTAGTTTGGATGGGCTAAATAAACTAGTCAATCACATAGACACAAATATATTGTAGCTTCAATACAACAGAAATGTATGCCTTGTTTATATAATGGTTCAGAATAAGAGTTGAAATCAGGTGGCAGCTTTTCTCCATGCATTGATTCAGGAACCCCAGTGCCTTTCATTCTGTGGCTTCTCCATGGTCTTCCTATCATCTGCATTTAGCCAATAGAAAAGAGTGCGGAGAAGGAATTCATATTCTCCAAAAAGCTCCCTTCCCGAAGTGGCACACATCACTTCTATAACTGACTATACTCCCATTACTCTGGAAGAATAAAAGAATGGATTTTGCAGACAACCAGTGGTCTCTGCCACCATCATCCAAATATGAGGTCTCTTATTATTTTAGTTTTGCTGAGTTTTTTGAACATGTGACAATTACAAATAGTAATAATATTCTGGGTTAAAATTAGGTCATACCGAATGGCAATTTAAAACTTCTCTTACCATCTCCTAGTAATGAGGGACGATGGTATTCCAGTTTGGTTCCACAATAATTTGGTTGTTAGTGGATGGAGGGATTGAGGAAATATTGGCCAAAAGATACAAAATTTCAATTAGGAGGAATAAGTTCAAGAGATCTATTGTATATCTTGGTGACTATAGTTAATAACAATACAATGTATACTTGAAAATTGCTTAGAGAGTAGATTTAAAGTGTTCTCACCACCAAAAAAGGTAAGTATGTTAAATAATGCATATGTTAAATAGTATGATTTGGCCATTCCACACTATATCAAAACATCATGTTGTACACCATAAATATATACAATTTTTACTTGTCAATTTTAAAAACTAGGTCAAGAGTTTGTCCATCCATTTCCACCCTGTGAAGATGCAGCAACAAGGCACCCATCTATGAACCAGGAAATGGGTCCTCAGCAGACTCACATCTGCTGGTGCCTCCACCTTCAATTTCCCAGCCTCCAGAACTATGAGAAATAAAATGCTGTTGTTCCTAAGTTTTGTTTTAAAAAAATGTGATTGTGGAAGTTAAGTCTTTTCTCATTTTCTGATCTGTAAAATATGAAAAGAAAAAGGAAACAACCCTCTGTATGAAGAGAACCAGATAAAAGAATGGATTTTCTCTCTTTCCCATTCATAGTGAATTTCCATTCCCTACCAGCCTGTTAAATTACTCGAACAAGCCAATCATACCTTCCTGTTGGAACCAAGAGACACCTTGCCCTATTGATATTACAAAGACTGTCACCCAAAGCCTGTCCTTGTTCACTGTGTTCCTGAGTGCAACCTCGACGTGGCCTTGTGTGGCATACAATGTCCTCCTCCTCAGGTGGTGAGTATATGTGATTAATAAACTACTGTCGATCTTATCTGTCTAGTGTTGGGTGTCAGGTGTTTGGCTGTTTCCATAAACCTATGTCAAGAATCACTTCCTCATTAACTGACAGAGTGAATAGGAGGCAATTAAAACAGGTATGGACTTGGTATGGAAAAAACAATTGCCAGGGAAAGAACTGTGACAATACCTGGCGCTTGTGGTTTGGAACTAGGAAGTGATGGAACCATGGAGGCCTGCACAGGACAGATCTACATTTAAGTAAGCAGCTGCTGTTCGTAGACAGGCCACTCACAACATTATACAATGTTGCCAAACATTTCAAGAGACACTGAAAATCGGGATTTTATGTCAAAATTCTCACTTTTTCAAAGCTGGAAACTTCTTCCTTCTTTTCATTTCCCCTTTCCTTTTCCCACTCCCTCTTCCTCTCTCTCTCAGCCCAACCAAAACCCATCAAAGGGTGGTTTTGTGAGGTGCCAGTTTGTAATCTCTGTCCTAGAAATTAAGCCTAGTCCCTAGACACTATTCCGATCCCAACGCTTAAATAACATTCTGCCATTATGTCTTTTAATATCATATATACTAGCATTGCTAATTCAAGTTAGATTTACTATACCCATGAAATTTAAATTTTAGCCATATTTGTCCGTAAGTCCCCATTATATATTAGGGCAGTCCTATTTTTCCTCCTAGCAAGGATTCACTACACTGCATTTTATTCTGACCACATTTCACACTCCCTCAATTACTAAGTCATTTTGAATTCTAATAATATCCTTCCAGGCACTTTCCAATCATATTCAGCTTGTGCTGTTCCTTCCATTATATCGTTCCAAACATCAAAAAATATAAAGGAACCTAGCTAAAAATAAGACCTCTAAAACACCCGTTGTTATGTTCCTCCCAAATTGACATGACACAAATAATAACTTTCTTAATTATTTCCAGGAAATGTAATAGTGCATTTTTTCTAAATTGTCACTTTTTAAAGACTGGTAAATATGAGTTTCAAAAGAATTAATATAATTGCTATGGGGAGAAACAACAGTACTCCTTAACCATGCCAAAACATTTTAACAAGTTTGATGAACTTAAAAGCATATTTAAACCCAGGCACAGTGACTCATACCTGTAATCTCTGCACTTTGGGAGACAATGGCAGGAGGATTGCTTGAGCTTAGGAGTTCGAGACCACCCTGGTCAACATGGCAGAAACCCCAAGTCTACCAAAAATTCAGAAAATTAGCTGGCCATGGTGGTGCATGCCTGTGGTCCCAGCTATTTGGAAGGCTGAGGTGGGAGAATCACTTCAGCCTCGGGGGTGGAGGTTGCAGTGAGCCATGATCATGCCACTGTACTCCATCCTGGATAACAGAGCAAGACCCCATCTCAAAAAAAAATTTTTAGCATATTTAAAAGAAATACTTTTAAAGCATAATAATTCATTTCTTCATTCAGCAAACTTTTATTGAGCACCTACTCTGTGCCAGTCACTATTTCAGATGCTGGGAATATATTCAAAATAGAATAAAATTCCCACTGTCATTGAGCTTGTTGTCCATAATATTAGGCAAGATATAACATCAACTCTTCCTGTTAATTACAGCTAGATAAAAATAGGTAAGCCAATAGACAAAATCAGAAGAGAATATGTTAAACTTAAAATAGTAGCTGGGTATGTCAAGGAGGTTATAGATTATTTCTTTATTTATTCCATATAAAATGCATGAGTTCATAAGGAAATGACATAAAAATTAAAGATAAACAACTCATCATTCACCTGTGAAGACTACTAGTATACCGATTCATTATTCTGAAAATTGATAAGTAGAATAACCATATAATTTGTTGTCCCAAATGGTACATTTTAAAGAGTAAAATTCAAGTCTAAGTTCCGCAATGCATTTGATTGGTATATCTCTTAATTTTATTTTAACCTATAATCTCACAAATCATAACTATAAATTAAATAAGTTTAATGTATAACTTAATGCCAACATCATCTCTCACCTGGACTACCACAACTGCCTTCACTCTTGACTCTTAGAATTCATCTACCACTCTGCATCAAAAGTCATCTTCGTAAAAAGTACATATTAGAAGAATTAACTGGAAAATAATGGTGGCAATCTGAATTCAAATCTCTATACACATCCCCCCCCAAAAAATACCATAATAGCAACAAGGAGTACAAATAAAACAAAATGTTATACATGCCACCAAAATCACTAAGAACCAGAGAATAGGAGGAATTACAAATTACGGGAAAATAGAGAAACGAAACTTGAAGTCCCACCAGCAATGCAAGCCTGTGGGTGTAGAGAACAGTGACACAGGAGGCCTAAGATACTCTGTAAAGGAAAGAGAAGACAGGTGAGAACTTAAAGCGTAAACAAAACTACCTGCAGAAAGAGAAAGCACAACATATGTGATAAAATACCACACACAGGTTCACGACTTGGTAGCTCATGGCACCCAATAGAGGGGAAGGGCTTGAAAGTAAGTAGAACAGAGGAGGCAGAAGAGCAAATGCTACTTCTGTGAGAAAAAGAGATAAGTAAAGAGGGAGAACAGCCCCTTGGAGAGTGGCAATGAAGGAAAATAAGAAAGTCAATGGCAAAAAATTAAAGATGCTGCAGAAAAAGAAGAGAAACAAGACAGGGCAAGACTCCTCCCACAACTACCACTACCACCATCATCATCTTACTTGGAAGAAAAATAATGTATTTTACTAAAATGAGAGACGAGCATGCTCATGAACCAGAAACTCTGTCCAAAAAATGCCTTGGAATAGAAAAAAATCAAACAAATTCTATATAAAGTTATTGTAAGGAAAAAAATAGAACATATGTAATCAAAATGTTTCAGCCAGCCACAGTGGCTCACACGTTTAATCTCAGTACTTAGGGAGGCTGAGACTGGCAGATCACCTGAGGTCAGGAGTTCGAGACCAGCCTGGCTAACATGGTGAAACCCCACCACTACTAAAAATATGAAAATTAACTGGGCGTCGTGGTGGATGCCTTTAATCTCAGCTACTTGGAGACTGAGGCAGGAGAATCACTTGAACCCAGAAGGCGGAGGTTGCAGTGAGCCAAGATCATGCCACTGCATTCCAGCCTGGGTGATAGAATAGGACTTCATCTCAAAAAAGACAACAACAACAAAAAACAAAATGTTTCAACATTTTGGTGAAAATTTCTTTTAAAATTCCAACCACAAAATATAATACACTCGAACTGGTTTAAATAATGTCAAACAAGATTTGGAGATATTAAAAAGTCTAGAATCATAAATTTAAAACAAACAGCATAAATAGGCCCAGAAAAATCTATGAGATATATGCAAGGGGAAAATGTAATGAGAGTAAATTGGACCAAAAAAGAAAATCAAAGAAAAAGACAAAATTATCTCAGAAAGGAGGAATAAATTGCAAGGTGCCCAAGGGAAAATATATTTGGATGAAAATTGAATAAGAAAAAAAAATAACAAGAATATAAGATAGGCCAGGCATTGTGGCTCATGCCTGTAATTCCAGTATTTTGGGAGGCCAAGGCAGGAAGATCACTTGAGCTCAGAAGTTCAAGACAAGCCTGGGCAAAATAGTGAGACCCTCATCTGTACAAAAAAATTTTTAAAAATTAGCCAGGTGTTGTGGCATGTGCCTATAGTCCCAGTACCTTGGGAGTCTGAGAGAGAAGAATCACTTGAGCCCAGGAGATTGAGGCTGCAGTGAGTGGTGATCATACCACTACACTCCATCCTGGGTGACAGAGTGAGACTCTTTCTCAAAAATCATAATAATAAGATAAAGAAAGAAGCAAAAAGCATCAGAGAGTAGAAAGTGGTTGAAATAGAAAACATGCAAAGAAGGCTCAACATATGTACAACTGGAATTCCTGACAAAGAAAAACAAAACAGTAGAGCAGAACTAATATTTAAAACTATAACTCAAGAAAATTTTCTGGAAATAAAACAAAGCCTGGGCTCAGTGGCTCACACCTGTAATTCTAGCACTTTGGTAGGCTAAGGTGGGAGGATTGCTTGATGCCAAGAGTTCAAGACCAACCTGGTCAACATAGTGAGACTCCATCTCTATAAAAAATAAAAAGAAAATAAATAAAACTATACATTAAAAGGGCCCATATTTACCTGAGAATATTGACCTAAAATGATCAACTCTAAGATATATGTTATTACAACTATTAGAATTTAAACACTAAGAATATTCCTCAGAGCTTCCAAGCAAAAAGAAGATCAAATTGCTAATAGGCTTAAGAAAATTAGATTGGCATTCATCTTCACAAAATCAGCATTTAAAGCAAGAGGCCAGTATTTTCAAGAAACTCAAGGAAATCAATAATAAGAAAAGAATTTTATAGAAAAGTTCTTCTAGCATCTATTTTTGTACAGCCTACAAGCTAAGAATGTTTTACATTTTTAAAGGGTTTTAAAATAAGAAAGAGGAGGCACGGGAGGAAAAGGAGAAGCAGCAGCAGCAGCAGCAGCAGCAAAGTGTGTATATATGGCCCGCAAAGCCTAAAACATTTAGTCTCTGGCTCCTTATAGAAAAACTTGGTTGACTCCTGTCCTAGACTATGATAAGCTTTATTCACACAAGAGATGACTGGGGAAACATCAGTAAACAGACATGGTAAGCATTTAATATACCTAATTGTAGAACCAAAAATAAAATAAAAGTAGGGACAGGGTTGAAAGAATAGTATATGAGCAGTATATGTTCTGAGAAATTAGAAAGAATGCAACTGGCTGGGTGAAAAAGAGAGGAATGGGGGTAGTAGAATAATTGAGTGTTATAAAGATGATAGGAACCCAAGGACATCATTTAAGACTTACAAACCAGCTAGTAAAAAATTAAGCCAAAAAGGGGGAATTAAGCACTATTAAAAGGATAAATACAAAGATAACCACAAAAATAACAATACTAATTTCCCTAAATACCTCTCTATACAAGAGGGGCACTGTAAATATAATTATATCCAGTAATTATAACACAAAATAACATAAGAAAGTTGAGACCAAACATATCAGTCATATCAACAATGTTAGTGGGCTTAACTTGCCCATTCAAAGAAAAAGAATTTCAAATTGGTTCTTAAAACTGAACTCTGGGGGCCAGGCATGGTGGCTTATGCCTGTAATCTCAGCACTTTGGGAGGCCTAGGTGGGCAGATCACCTGAGGTCAGGAGTTTGAGATCAGCCTAGCCAAGAAGGTGAAACTCCATCTCTACTAAAAATACAAAAACTTAGCCAGGTGTGGTGGCATGCACCTGTAGTTCCAGCTACTCTGGAGGCTGAGGCAGGAGAATCATTTGAACCTGGGAGGCGGAGGTTGCAGAGAGCCGAGATCGCACCACTGCACTCCAGCCTGGGTGACAGAGTGAGAGTCTGTTTAAAAAAAAAAAAAAACACAAAACAAAAACAAAAAAACTGAACTCAGTGAGTGCTTTATACAAGAGACACTCCTAAAACATGGTCATTCAAAAAGGCTACAAATGCAGGAATAGTCAAAAATATATCAGGCAAATAAAAATCATAAGAAAGCAGAGGTTGTCATCTTGATATCAGGTAGAACTCAGGCCAAAAAGCATTAAATGAAACAAATGATGATACGTTTGATGTTAAAAGCCACAACTCACAAAGAATATATAACAGTTATAAATATCCATGTACCAAATAATCCAGTGACCAACTATACAAAGCAGAAACTACATGAAATAGAATGAGAAATAGATAGACACTATATAGGATGTTTCGCCACCCATTCTCAGCACAGAGATGTCAAGTGGATGAAAGATAAGAATATGGATAGATACTGGAAAGATAAGGATATGGAAATGACATAATCCATGAGGCCATTCATATGGATATTTCTTGAATATTATAACCTGATAATAAAGAATAGTTCACATTCAGTTAGAGATCAGACAGCTTGTTTTACTCTTCCCCTCTTCTCGTTACTGCACTTTATTCTTAAGTACATATGGAATGCTCTCAAAATTAATTATATTTTAGGTCACAAGAAAATATCATCAAGTTCCACAGAATAGAAACACCACAGCAGGCCAGGCGCAGTGGCTCATGTCTACAATCCCAGCTCAAGCCAGAGGATCACCTGAGCCCAGGAGTTCAAGACCACCCTGGGCAACATGGCAAGGCCCCATCTCTATGAAAAAAACCTTTTTTAATTAGCTAGGCATAGTGACACACACCTGTGGTCCCAGCTACTCAAGAGGCTGAAATGGGAGGATCAGCTCCTTGAACCTAGGAGGTCGAGGCTGCCATGTTCTTGCCAGTGCACTTCAGTCTGGAGACAAAAAGAGACCCTGTCTCCAAAAAAAAACCCCAGAAATACCACAAACAACGCTATCTCACCACAGAGTAATAAACCCAGAATTTTAAAATTGAAATTATAAAATAAAAAGCCACTTCTGCTGAAAATTAAAAAGTCTCCTATGATATGTCTTGGGTGAAATGAGAAATGCACACATATAGAATATCTGAAAAATGATGATGAAAACACTGCTTATCAAAATCTAAGGTTATGTTTAATGTAATGATCAAGGAGAATTTGTACCCTTTGTGGTCAGGTGAAAAAAAAATGGCCTCCTAAAGATACATTCACTTCCTAATACATGGAACCAGTGAATATTGCCTTACATAGCAAAAGATGTGACTAAATTAAAGATCTTCACAGGAAGGGCTTATCCTGAATTATCCAGATGAGCCCTAAATACCATCACATGCATCCTTATGAGGGAGAGGCAGAGGGGGACAGGCAAACGCAGAGAGGAGAAAGCAATGTAAAGTCCAAAGCTGAGACTCAAGTGATGTGACCACCAGACAACCAATGCCAACAGCCATCAGAAGCTGGAAAAAGCAAGAAATTGGTTCTCCTCTAGAGCCTCCGTAGGGAGTACAGCCCTGTGGAAGCCTTGATTTTTGGACTTCTGGCCTTCAGAACCATGCGAGAATAAATTTCTGTAGTTTTAAGCCACTAATGTGGTAATTTATTATAACAGCCCCAAGAAACTAACATAGCCTTAAACACCCGTATCAGTAAAAATGAAAGAATAAAAACAAATGAATTAAATCCTCAACTCAAAAAGCTAGGAAAAGCCTATAAAGCACTTCCAAAATGAAGCACAATTAATGAATTAATAGAAATAAAAACAGAAATTAGGGAGATGGAGAACAGAAAAATAGTACAACAAATGATTAATATTAACATCCTGATTCTTTTTTAAAAAGTCAACAAAATAGAGAAAATACTAGGTAATTCAATCAAGACAAAAAGGAAGACAGCAAAATATAACAAGAATAACTGTTGACAAAGAAAATTTTAAATCATACAAGAATATTTTGCACACATCTAAACAAATTCTAAAACCTAGATGACATAGAAAGCTGCTTAGAAAAATATAACTTACTAAAATTTACCCCAATAAAGATAGGAAGCTTAAATCCACCCATTTTCATGGCAAAAACTTGAAAACATTATCAAAAAAAACCTACCCCCACCAAAAGAACTAGGCCCAGATGATTTCTGAGAAGAATGCTTCCAAACCTTTAGAGACCATATAGCACCAATGGTGGTAAACTGTTTTGGAGAATAAAAGCTAAAGGAAATTTTGTAAATCTTTTAATGGAGTATAACATTAATATCTAATGTCACTTATACATATAAAATATCCTAAATAAAATAATAGTATTGTATAGACCCTAACACCACATTAAGAATATAACACACTATTGCCAAGGGAATTTATACCAGAATTACAAGGATATGTCAATTTTACAAAATCTATTAATATTGTCCACCATTATAATAGGTCTACGGAGAAAAAAATCATATGATTATCTTTATACATGCTGAAATGATCTTTGAAAAAAATTAAAACAAATTCCAAATCAAAACTCTCAAGGAAACAGGATGGGATGAATACTTTCTTAACATGTCATATACTTTAATCTTAAAGCCAAATCGTACTTAAGAGAGAAACACTAGAAAGTTTTTCACCTTGTACCAACAAGGCTCTTTTTTTCTGGAACTAAACAAGTTGATACTAAAATTCATATGGAAAAGTAAACATGCAAGAAAACCAGGAAAAAGAAAAGGTCATGAGGGAGGATTAATCTCTATAATTTAATAGATTAATAAAATAGGATACTCAATTACGTACAGAAGTTTAGTATGTAATAACGGTGGCCTATTAAATTACTGTGTCAAAGATGAATTTTGAATCAATACTGTTGGTACCACTGGGTAGCCATTTGAAAAAAGACAAAATTAGATTCATTCCTCATACCAAATAAAAAAACAAACTCCTTATAAATCAGAGACTGAAATATAAAGCAATACACTATACTAAAAGTATTAAAAGAAAATATAGACAATTCCCTCCAAATCTGAGTGTGGAAAAAGGCCTTCTAACCATAACTCAAAATCCAAGTGCAATAAAATAAAACATAAAAATATTTTGACTGCATAAAAATAAAAAAACTACTGCATGACAAAAATATAAGTCACAAGACGAATGACTAACTGGGATAGAATTTTGCTATACACACATATACATATATATGTGATATATGTCTATACATATACATATCTTTAAAGAGCTAATAGACAAAGAACTAAAATTAAAGGAAAATATAAATAATTCTATAGAAAAATAGGCAAAAGAAATGAACAGATAAGTCATAAAGAAAATGGTGTAAAAATGGCCTTGAAACAAGTGAAACTATGTTCAAAATCATGCAAAATAAATACAAACTAAAATTATACTAAAATACAATTTTTCTCCAATTAGATTGTCAAAAATTCAAAAGCTTAACTAGATACTCTATTGCCAAGACTGTGAGGAAACAGGCACTGGTAGGAAGGGAAAACAGTGTCACACCTATGGGAGAAAAATGTGTCGATATCAAACAAAACTACATATATATTGACCCCTGACTGGATTTTTACCCTAAAGATTCAACTCTTGCAACATGAAAATCCATCTCCAAAAGGTTATTCATTATAGCATCATTCACAGTTACAAAATACCTGAATACTATCTAAAGTAAAGGATATTAGTTGAATAAACTATAGCACATTCACTATACAACTATTTTTTTAAAAGATGATAAAGATATCTATATAGTGATATGGAGATATTCCAGAATAAGTTTTAGTGAAAAAAAAAACTGAAGTTTAAAAATGTAAAAAGTTTCAACTGTAAAAAGTTTAAAGTATGTTTCTTTTCGTATGAGAAAATGGGGGGAAGGGCTGTGTGCAGTGGCTTACACCTATAATCCCAGAGCTTCAGGAGGCCAGAGTAGGAAGATCACTGAGGCCAGGAATTCTAGACCAGCCTGGGCAGCATAGCAAAACCCCTGTCTCTACAAAAATGTTTTTTTTCTAAGTTAGCCAGGTGCAATGGCGTGAGCCTATAGTCGTAGCTTGTCTGGAGGCTGAGGCAGTAGGATTGGTTGAGTCTAGGAGTTCGAGGCTGCAGTGAGCTCTGATCACTTCACTGCACTCCGGCCTAAGTGACAGAGCAAGAACCCGTCTCAAAACATTACAAGAGTCACCTATATTCCAGTTTCCAACAAGTTCCTCATCTCCACCTGAGACCACCTCAGCCTGGATTTCATTGTTCATATCGTTATCAGCATTTTGGTCAAAGCCATTCAACAAGTCTCTAGGAAGTTTCAAACTTTCCCACATTTTCCCGTCTTCTTCTGAGCCCTCCAAACTGTTCCAACCTCTGCCTGTTACCCAGTTCCAAAGTCACTTTTACATTTTTGGGTATCTTTACAGCAGCACTCCACTTTTGGTACGAATTTACTGTTTCAGTCTGTTTTCAAACTGCTGATAAAGACATACTTGAGATTGGGTAATTTCTCAAGAAAAAGAGGTTTAATGGACTCACAGTTC
This sequence comes from Cacajao melanocephalus, assembly GCA_963573385.1. NCBI lineage: Eukaryota > Metazoa > Chordata > Mammalia > Primates > Pitheciidae > Cacajao > Cacajao melanocephalus. Next base: position 18,521 of record CAUYLG010015407.1, read on the forward strand.
CACATGGCTAAGGAGGCCTCACGATCATGGCAGAAGGTGAAAGGCGTGTCTTACATTGTGGCAGACAAGAGAGAATGAAAGCCAGGTGAAAGGGTTTCCCCTTATAAAACCATTAGATCTCATGAGACTTACTCACTATCACAAGGACAGTATGGGGATACCGCCCCAGTGATTCAGTTATCTCCCACTGGGTCCCTCCCACAACATGAGGCAATTACGGGAGTTACAATTCAACATAAGATTTGGGTGCAGGCACATCCAAACCATATCAGTGGGTAACACTGGAAAGTACAGAGGAAGAAAGAGACATCTCTTAAAACAATTTCTTGTATAGTTTGACTGTTGAAAACATGTCAATGTTCTACACAAATAAATATCACATTTTTTAATGTAAATAAATACAAAAATTATATAACCAATAAGAACCACAAAATCAATAAGGAGTGTGAAAAAGCATAAAATTGGACACAAAACAAATGTGTCCACCGCATTTCAAATAAATAACCATATTTAAAGGTAGAAAGAAGTAATCCAAGAAACTTTCCAACACAGTGTAATAACTATATGCCCTTAGTCTAGATGAAAGAAAGAACCCCCAACAAATCTTAAACTCTTGTTTTTCTGTGGTATGGCTGTAGAATGCACTATAGAATTGAGCCAATGAGCAAATGTGTTAGGGTTCTTAATGTGAAAGAAGAGCGAAACAAATATGGAAGAGGAAAGGCAAAGAAGAACCCTACAGAGCTGACTGAAATCGGAAGCACTGATATGATCTCACGGTTTCTAAGGGAAAAAAATAGGTTTTCACCCCCAGCTCTGTTTTGTAACAGGGCCTAGAAGCAATGACATCTCAGAAACAATAAGCAAACCTAGCACCCAGGTCATGGTTTCTCTCTCTCTCTCTCTCTCTCTCTCTCTGTGTGTGTGTGTGTGTGGGTGTGTGTGTGTGTGTGTGTGTGTGTGTGTGTGTGTGTTTATAGTAGAGGCAGGGTTTTCACCATTTTGGCCAGGCTGGTCTCGAACTCCTAAACTCAAGTGATCCTCCTGCCTTGGCCTCCCAAAGTGCTGGGATTACAGGCGTGAGTCACCATGCCCAGTCCCAGGTCATGGTTTCTAAACATCATTCCTCACTAAAAGGAACAAGGGTTCTCTCGAGAAAAAACTTATTCCAGGAGTAGGGGAGAAAAGGGACAAGATTAGCCTGAAACATCTTTTGTATCGGAAAATAAGTATATACCAAACAAAAGGAAAAAGAAGGCATTTCAAAAGAACAAGAATCAGTTTGATGGGGCAAATCTAAGGCAATTTAATTATCAAAAGAGTGGCATTCATGGATTATAACCCACTGAAAAATTAGGAATCCATGAGTCCATACTAATAATAAATAAATGCTTACCTACACAAGTAAATTAAGAATGGGTTGGGCTCTTTCCTAGAGTAGAGTGATGATAACAAATGTGGAGGCAGGGCCAGCTCCACTGCACCCATGCTCGGAAAGACCCCAGGCTTGGCTTAGTATTTTATCTTTTTGTGTGTGTGTGATGGAGTCTCACTCTGTTGTCCAGGCTGGAGTGCAGTGGCATAATCTCAACTCACTGCAACCCTTGCCTCCCAGATTCAAGTGATTCTCGTGCCTCAGCCTCCTGAGTAGCTGGGATTGCAGGCACCTGCCACCACACCCAGCTAATTTTTGTATTTTTAGCACAGACAGGGTTTCACCATGATGGCCAGGCTGGTCTTGAACTTCTGACCTCAGGTGATCCTCCTGCCTCTGCCTACCAAAATGCTGGGATTATAGGCATGAGCCACCATGCACAACCATAATTTTATCTTTGCATTTGTATGTTTTAACCCTTTTTCCATTTGCCCCAATAATACTCACCAGTGGCGCTTGCGGCTAAAGTGTTTACCCCGAAATAACTTGGCCACGAAATAGCTCACTTCTTTTATTACTATTTTTCCATTGCTTCAGTATATTGACTTTGGAAACAAAAGACATCATTCTATTTGTAGCATTCTGTTTTTAGTAGTGGTATTTGCATTTACAAACATAGTAATTCTCGATTGCTGAAAATGTCACATCCTAGAAAACATAGCACTCCTACGAATTGATGTTAACATTGTTTTCGAACACTTGGTCAAAGATTCATTTGGTGAATCCGATTTTTCTGAAATAGATGATTCTGATGATTTAGACCAGAAGTGTCCAATCTTTTGGCTTTCTTGGGCCATATTGGAAAAAGAATTGTCTTGGGCCACATATAAAATACACTAACAGTAACAATAGCTGATGAGCTAAAAAAAAAATTTGCAAAGAAATCTCATAACATTTTAAGAAACTTTACAAATATGTGTTGGCATATTCAAAGCCATCCTGGGCCACATGCAGCCCATGAGCCACAAGTTGGATGAGCTTGATTCAACTCTAATGTTAGTTCTGTTTAGAAATAAGAACAGTTTTTATATTTTATTTCCACATTGAAAATCAGTCAGATTTGTTTCAGCCTCAAAGAGCATGTTTATGTAAAACTATATGAGCACTATCAGTAAGTTGTACTTTTTTTTTTCTAAACGGGATAAGGTTAAAATAAAGTCCTAAGGGACAATGAAGCATGTGTCTAAGCAGAGGAAGTTTATACACCACATGTGTGTCTGTTGTTTCTTGCCACTCCATATGCATATAGCATTCCCAGTGTCCCAAGAGCACAGAATTCCAGGGGACCCACAGTGCATGGGAGTTCAGCAAGACTCAAAACAAGTACAAGCTAAGTGTGTCAAGTCCACACTAAGTGGGGCACTGACATCCGTGAAATGCTACGCTTTCTGTTTCCACTTGAATACTTCAAACACAGAAAGAAGGAAATGGGATTCTAAAAACAAGACAATCCATGCTCCTTTTGCTTTCAGTCTTTCTTACTCATCAGTGACCCAAAAGTAACGTGTCAGTAGAATGTGAGCATATCAAGAAACAAAATAAATAAAAATACTTGAGTTGGCCAGGCGTGGTGGCTCACGCCTGTAATCCCAGCACTTTGGAAGGCTGAAGCAGGCGGATCACGAGGTCAAGACATTGAGACCATCCTGGCCAACATGGGGAAACCCCATCTCTACTAAAAATACAAAAAAAAAATTAGCCGGGCATGGTGGCATGTGCCTGTGGTCCCAGCTACTTCGGGAGGCTGAGGCGGAAGAATGCTTGAACCCAGGAGACAGAGGTTGCAGTGAGCCAAGATTGTGCCCCTGCACTCTAGCCTGGTGACAGAGCAAGACTCTCTCTCAAAAAAAAAAACTTGAGTTATTTGTGTGCAGTGTTTCCAGCACTCTGGTGAGAATGAAATATACTATATGCACGTGTGAGCTACAAAATAGCATTGTGTAATTTCAGATGATTCCACATACAAGTTAAATGCTCCTATGGCCGGGCATAGCGACTCACACCTGTAATCACAGAACTTTGGGAGGCAAAGGAGGGAGGAATATTTGAGACCAGGAATTCAAGACGAGCTGGACAACATAGAGAGACCACCTCTTCTCTACAGGAAAAAAAAATTTTTATTTAGCCAGGTGTGGTGGCTGTTAGTTACTCAGGAGGCAAAGGTAGGAGGATCACTTAAGTCCAGGAGTTTGAGGCTGCAGCAAGCTATGATCGCCACTGCATTTCAGCCTGGGCAACAAAAGGGAGAGTCTGTCTTTAAAAGAAAATTTTTTTTTTGAGACGGAGTCTTGCTCTGTCGCCCAGGCTGGAGTGCAGTGGTGCAGTCTCAGCTCACTGAAACCTCTGCTTCCCGGGTCCTGGTTCAAGCAATTCTCCTGCTTCAGCCTCCCGAGTAGCTGGGATTACAGATGCGCACCACCATGCCCAGCTAATTTTTGTATTTTTAGTAGAGACAGGGCTTCACCATGTTGGCTACGCTGGTCTTGAACTCCTGATCTCATGATCCGCCCACTTCGGCCTCCCAAAGTGCTGGGATTATAGGCGTGAGCCACCATGCCCAGCCAAAAAAAAATTTTTAATAAAAAAAGCACTAATATTTGCACCTTAAGCTTGTACAATATAAAGAAGAACAGTAAAATTTATGCAAATAATAAAATTTTTAATATTTCTTAAGAATTACATTAAACAGCAAATTTATTTTATTTTGTGAAGACAGGGTCTCTCCATGTTGCCTAGGCTGCTCTTGAACTCCTGGGCTCAAGTGATCCTCCCACCTTCGTTCTCACAAAGTGCTGGGATTACAGGTGTGGGCCATCATGCCCAACCCACACAGCAAATTTAAAAAACATGAAGCCCTTTGGGAGGTCAAGGTGGGTGGATCATTTGAGGTCACGAGTTCGAGACCTGGCCAACATGGTGAAACCTCCCCTCTACTAAAAATACAAAAATCAGCCAGGTATGGTGGCAGGTGCCTGTAGTCCCAGCTACCCGGGAGGCTGAGGCAGGAGAGTTGCTGGACCCCGGGAGGCAGAGGTTACAGTGAGCCAAGACTGTGCTACTACACTCCAGCCAGTGCAACAGAGCAAGGCTCCTTCTCAAAAAAAAAAAGAAAAGAAAAGAAAATGAAGTCAAGAGGGAGCTAAGGAAGAAGGGAAAAGTAGAGACATTGCAGAATGTTCTGATCAGGTGATCAAAATTAACATCACCAATTAGAGACAAGCAGATATGGCCCTAGCACACAGCACACATCCTTTGTGTAGCATTCCAACTGGAAAAGAACAATGTGAATCTAGTCAAGAGGAAGTAACAGGCAAACCTAACTGAAGAATATTTTCTAAAATAACTGATCTGTTTTCCCCAAAATTTTTAATGTTATGAAAGATTAAAAAAAAAGGCTGAAGAGTTTTTTATAAAGTTTCTATAAAAGAGACTAAAAGGCTGGGTGTGGTGGCTCATGCCTGTAATCCCCGCACTTTGGAAGGCCGAGGCGGCTAGATAGCCTGAGGTCAGGAGTTTGAGACCAGCCTGGCCAACATAGTGAAATCCTGTCTCTACTGAAAATACAAAAAATTAGCTGGACTTGGTGGCAGGAGGCTATAATCCCACCTACTAGAGAGGCTAAGGCAGGAGAATCTCTTGAACTTGGGAGGCAGAGGTCGCAATGAGCCGAGATTGTGCCATTGCCCTCCAGCCTGGGCAACGAGAGCGAAACTCTGAATCAAAAAAAAAAAAGAGAGACAGAGAGACTAAAAACACTTGGCAACTAAATGCATCATGCTGTCAAGAGGGAGGAGTGGAAATATGCTATATAAAGGACATTATGGAACAATTAACAAAATTGGAATATGGAGTGATAGGAAGTACTCTATCAATGCTTCAATGCAAACTTTCCTGAATTGGATAATTATACTGTGGCTAGATAAGAGGATATCTTTATTCTTAGGAAATACACACTGTAAGGAATATGGATGAGCTTTGGTCAAGGAACAGGCCAAGACGGATATCCAGGCCTGCATGAGTCAGTGAGTTTGGTGCCCAGGCGCACAACGCCACTTGTTACATAACCTGTTTGTGTAAGTTCACTCTTGGCTTGGTATTGTCTGTACAAGGTATAACTGCCCTGTTGGCGCTGTGCATGAGAGACATGACTCTTGGGCTCTTGGGGCTCAACATGGCTTCACGTGGCGGGCACGCTGGTGCCCAGGGAAAGAGAGAGAGAGAGAGCCAAAGCTGTCCATCTTGAAGACAGACAGGAGGGAGCCAGGACACAGCTTGGCTTGCTCCTGCCCAGAGACAGAGTTAAGCTGCTGACCCTCAAGGGAAGAGAGAGCCAGCTGTGCAGCTGCAGGCATTGGGGCAGCAGGAGCCACAAAGTTGGAGCGCATCGCCGAGATGAAAGTGGACAGTGTGAGAAAGCTGTTGATGACAGCTGCTACTGCATAAAATCATCTTTCACCTGCCTACAGCCTTCCAAGTGTTCTTTCTGCTCATCCCTGCACTCCCCTCAGACTTCATCATGGGCTGGGCCTGGACCCTGGCATCTGACACACACTGATACGTAGTATTAAGACATAAAACATTAAAAAGCCAAAAAATGGTAAATCTGGATAAAGGTATAGGCTATTTCTCTGTACTAATCTGAAGCTTTGAGATATTTAAAACTACAATTACCCTGAAGCATACTTATCAGATCATATCCTTTCCCCACTCCTTTTTCCAAATCCCTCCAGCAGTTTCCTGTCACATTTTAAATTGAATACGAAATGCTTACTCTGCCCCTTGTGATCTGGCCTCAAAACAAGTACAAGCTAAGACAATTTTAACTCATCCCTACCTTTCTATCCCACCAACCTTCCCGTGCTCACTGTGCTCAGCTCCACTCCCCTCCTTGCCATTCTTCACTGCACCAAACATGTTTGTCTTTGCAGCCGCTGCTCGCTCCCTGTAATGCTTTGCCCCTGATCTTCATGAGGCTAATCCCTTTGCCTTATTCAAACATTGACTCACATGCACTTCCTCAGAATAACGTTTTCTGAGTTATTATAAAGTACCTGGCCCCCAACCCAGTCACTCTCTCCCTTCTATTTTAGTTTTATTAGGATATTTATCATTACCAAATGTCTCACGTTCATTTGTTTGTTGTCTGTTCTGCTAAAATGTAAATAAGCTCTACTTACATTTTAGCAGAACAGACAACAAACAAATGAACGTGAGAACTTTCCTTGTCTTGTTCCCTGTGAGAACAAAACAAGAACTTTCTTTGTCTTGTTCCCTGCATTTCCAAAGCCTGGAGCAGTGGAACATAGAGGGTACAAGCAATCCTCCCACCTTAGCCTCCAGAGTAACTGGGATTACAAGCACGAGCCAACAAGCCTGGCTTCTTTTAAAAAAAAAAAAATTTATAGATGGGGTCTTGCTATGTTGCCCAAGCTGGTCTCAAACTCCTGGCTTCAAGAGATCTTCCTGCCTCAGCCTCCCAAAGTGTGGAGATTACAGGTGTGAGCCACCTTGCTCAGCCCACCCGGCTTCTTAATGTATACTTTTTAACAAAAGCTTTAAAGGAAACTCCTTCTTCAAAAAAAAAAAAAAACACAAAAAGTTAATTGCTTTACTCTATCTATCTTGTAGGTTTTATGACTTTGTAATAACCTCTGCTGAAATAGAAGAATGTAAGAGTACATTAGTAGCCAAATTAAAAATGTTTAATTTCTAGGGACTAAAGCACTATAACTTTCTTAAGATGAGTTCAATAATATTAACAATTCACCAATATTATGACATAATTTTAAGAACCCCAAATATCAGTGAGGCTAGAACTCAGAAGAAGACATATTGACTTCAAGTAAAGGACAAAGTGAGAATCTCAATATTTTGGGGCCTAATTACTCAATACTTTGGGACTTCTGGCTAGAGGTAGAACATCTGTCTTCCACAGTTAGCTAGGCTTGCCTCCTTTTGGTTTTGTTTGTTTTAGGGTCTGTATTTGATTAATTTCATGGTCACAACTAATATATTTTTTAAAAATTATAGTGGACATTTGAACTCAATAAGCTCTCTTATTTTCTGCAATTATTATAAAATATTAAAAAGAAAGCAGTAATTACACTACACCCCTGTGAATGCTCAGTGAAATAAAAAATAAAATATTTGCTAGAGGGACACTCATGAGAGAAACAGTTTCAACCATGTGATACTAAAACATGGGCTACAGACCTCAGTCCTGAAGTCAGTGGGGCCTGAGCCATAGGACCTCCTGGCGCCATTTCAGAATCACCAATCAGAAATTCAAGAATCATTTATCAATGCCATTTCTCAGTTTTCTGGCAGTGCCAGGATTCTAGTAAATTAGATAACTTCTTTGAACAAGTTCTTTAATGAATAATACCAATGGGTCTCTACTACAGATGCTAACAATTGCTGAATATGAAAACAACCCAAGTGCATTAAACAAGTATTTTCCTTATATAGTCACATGTATATGTAGGCATAAACCTATCAAGAATAAGGATTTATGATAGTTACACTGTCACTTTTTAAACCATAATTTTTTTTAAATTAGAGTTTACTAGGTACCATGTTCTATATTAAAAGCTTTATATACTTCCTGTTTTATCCACACAAACTCTGCTAGGTAAGAATTATTTTCGCCTTTTCACAGTCAAAAAACCAATCCTGAGAGAAAAAATTATTTGCTCAAGGTCACATGGATAATCAGTTGTGGATCTGGACCCCTTATCTACCACTCCAGGTTAGCTATTCTTCCCACGTTGAAACAAATCTGAACAAATATAACGAAGCTATCAGCCCAGCAGAAAGTGGCAAGAAATTACTGCACATTTTCCCATCCAGACATACATGGCCTTCAAAGGCCGCTTTCAGATGGGGAGAGGCACTTCCACTGTGATTCTCTCTCCCATAAACCACCCATGCTCAGCCTTGATCAGTTAGAACTGCGGCTGTGAGACTCATAGTCTGTGAGAGTTCATATCAAAACCCCATGACAATATGTGTATATTTTGGAAGAGTCCTTCAAGAGATTCTGAAACACTGCGGCTTTGACCTGAAGTTAAGAATCACTGACAAATGAATGTTAGATGATTTTAGAGAATTTCTTCCACCTGTTTTCTGTAATACTGCATTTATCCTATAAACAGGCAGTTGAATATTGGCTCATTTGCTGTAACTTCCAACACTTTAGTCCAAATAGCATTTTAAAATTTTATTTTATTTTATTTTATTTATTTTTTGAGATGGAGTCTCGCTCTGTCACCCAGGCTGGAGAGCAGTGACACAATCTCAACTCACTGCAAGTTCCGCCTCTGTTCAAGCAATTCTCCTGCCTCAGCCTCCCGAGTCGCTGGGATCACAGGTATGCACCACCATGCGCAGCTAATTTTTGTATTTTTAGTAGAGATAGGGTTTCACCATGTTGGCTAGGCTGGTCTCAAACTCCTGACCTCAGATGATCCACCAGCCTCGGCCTAGCAAAGTGCTGGGATTACAGGTGTGAGCCACCGCACCCAGCCTTCTTTTAGCTATTTTTAAACGTACAATTAAGTTATTGTTGACTATAGTCATCCTGTTGTGCTATGAAATATTCAATCTTACTCATTCTTTCTATTTTTTGTACCCATTAACCATCCCCACTTTCTCTCTACAGCCCCACTACCCTTCCCAGACTCTGGTAACCATCCTTCTATTCTCTATGTTCATGAGTTCAATTGATTTGATTTTTAGTTCCCCAAAATAAGTGAGAACATGCAGTTTGTCTTTCTATCCCTGGCTCATTTCATTTAACATAATGACTCCAGTTTCATCCATGTTGTTACAAATGTCTGGATCTCATTTTTTATGGCTGAATAGTACTCCATGTGTATATGCACCACATTTTCTTTATCCATTTATCTGTTGATGGACACTTAGGCTGCTTCCAAATCTTGGCTACTGTGAATAGTGTTGCAATAAACATGGGTGTGTGGATCTCTTCAATATACTGATTTCCTTCATTTTAGGTATATACCTAGCAGTGGGATTGCCAGATCATATAGTACCTCTATTTTTAGTTTTTTGAGGAACTTCCAAACTGTTCTCCATAGTGGTTGTACTAATTTACTTTCCCACCAACAGTGCATGAGAATTCTCTTTTGTCCACATCCTCGCCAACACTTGTTATTGCTAGTCTTTTGGATAAAAGCCATTTTAACTGGAGTGAGATGATATCTCATTGTAGTTTTGATTTGCATTTCTCTGATGATTAATGATGTTGAGTACACTTTCATGTGCTTGTTTGCCATTCGTATATCCTCTTTTGAGAACTGTCTATTCATACCTCTTGCTTGTTTTTAAATCAGATTATTATAATAGATTTTTTTCCTACACAGTTGTGTGAGCTCCTTATATATTCTGGTTATTAATCCCTTGTTAGGTGGATAGCTTGCAAATATTTTCTCCCATTCTGTTGGTTATCTTTTCAATTTGCTGATTGTTTCCTTTGCTGTACAGAAGCTTTTTAACATGATGTGATCTTATGCATGTGTCAATTTTTGCTTTGCTTGCCTGTGCTTGTGGGGTATTACTCAAGAAATCTTTGCCCAGTCTAATGTCCCGGAGAGTTTCCTCAATCTTTATTTTTTAGTAGTTTCATAATTTGAGGTTTTAAAGTGAAAATTGATTACATTAAATCCATTATTTGTGTCTTCTCTTTTTTTTTTTTTTTTTTTTTTTTAGTCTGGCTAAAGGTTTGTCAATTTTATCTTTTCAAAAAAACGAACTTTTGGTTTCATTGGTCTTTTTCAAATTGTATTTTATCTGGTTGATATTCCCAAAAATGCATGGCTTATGTTTAGCATGATTTCCTGGTTTCAGTGCCAATGCAGTTTTGTTCTATTTACTTCTCTTTGGCCATTTTGTTCAATTACAAGCTTGTTTTTATGCCATCACCTTTCCATTGAAGAAAAATATATATCATGTACCCAAATATGTGTGTATATAATTCTTGATACAATCAAAAGAATATATGTAATGTATGTGTAAGTTTTAAGTAAAATAAGACAAAAAACAACACTCTGCATTCTTGACAATGTAAAAAATGGATTTTAATTATATACTTGCCCTCCCCTTCCGGTAGAGGGTGCCCTCTTCATATAAGCAGAAGTACATAGACTATACTTGGCAGTGTCTCCTGATTTTAATGCTGGTAAATTTTATTCCTGTTTTCACTTATCTGTAGCTATTTCATTGAAATTTTGTATTAGAGACATTTGGATGTTCATTATAGACTGATGGAGTCAGTCCGTATATATGTTAACGAAAAAGAGTGACGAATAACCCTTTTTCATACTGACGTTGCTTGGATTTGGTATCAAGGTAGCAGTGACTTCATATAATGAGTTTCCTATCCTCTCAAAGAACTATTAAGTTTGGAATAACAAGCTCCATAGAAATTTGGTGGAACTATCTGTAAAACATTCAAGACATAGAGTTTTCTTAGTGAAAACACATCACTGATAGTTTGATTTTTAAATAGTCTTAGGACTATTCTGGCTTTCTACTTTTTTTCTAAATTTTTATTTCTTTTAATTTACAAATAAAAATAGTATATATTTATCATGTACAGCATTTTTTGAAATAGGTACACATTGCAGAATAGCTAAATTGGGCTAATTAACATATATATTACCTCACATACCTATCATTGTTTTGTGATGAAAACACTTCAAATCTGTACTCAGCAATTTTCAAGAATACAGTACATTGTTATTAACTACAGTCACCATGTTGTACAACAGCTCTTCTTTCTTTCTGAAACAGGTTTTTCCTAGGATCTATGGAGTAGATTAGTTCTAGACAATTTAAAGCCCATATCTCTTTAAATATTGCCTACAATTTTCTCTCTATTCTCACTTTTTGGGACTCTGGTTAAATACATATTAAATTTCCTCATATATCTACTTTTTTATATTTTCCAATTCCTTTTCTCCCTTTCCTGGGGTGATTACGGCTGTATTAAATCTGCTGTCAAAACCATTCGTTGAGTTTTAAAATTTTTAACAATTGTATTTTACATTTTCAGAAATCCCCTTTTATTTTGAAGTATACCTATTTATTCCCGCTTTTTTTCTTGTTGCTTACTTATATTTTTGATTGTGTTCATTATTTCTTTAAGTTTTTTTTTTTCTTTTTTAAAGACGGGGTTTCCATGTTGGTCAGGCTGGTCTTGAACTCCCGACCTCAGGTGAACCGCCCGCCTTGGCCTCCAAAGTGCTTGGATTACAGGCGTGAGCCACCGTGCCCGGCCCAAGTTTTTTTTTTTCTTAGAATCTTACTCTGTTGCCCAGACTAGAGTGCAGTGGTGAGATCATAGCTCACTGCAAACTCCCGGGCTCTAGAGAGCCTCCTGCTTCAACCTCCCAAGTACGTAGGAAAACAGGCATGCATCATCATGCCTGGCTATTTTTTTTTTATTTTTTGTAGAGATGAGGATCTCACTATGTTGTCTAGGGTGGTCTCAAACTCCTAGGTTCTAACGATCCTCCTGCCTCCATCTCCTAAAGAGATTACAGGCATGAGCCACCACGCCAGCCCCTTTAAATATTTTTAACATGGCTTCCCTATATTGTGCAACTGACAATTCTAACAACTGAAGTCTATAGTGGGGGGTCTAAATCTGTTGTTTATTTTTCCTGCTGATCTCACTCAGCATGGCTTGCATTGCAATGTGCATGGTGACCTTTGATTGTGAAATGATTGCTTAATCTGCAAACTAAATTATTGAAGATTTCCTCCAGAGACCATTTGTTTTTGCTTCTTCTTTTACCAGCAGCAAAAGGCAGTACTACCCTGGGATGATAACAGCCCCATGGCACAGTCTAAGCTCACATTGGGTATTCCAAACTCAGTTTCCTCACCTGGCCACCAATATCTTAGTAGCAGCATGACTATTGACATCTACTCTCAGGGAAAGCCCATCTCACGCTTTCATTGCCCACTGCTCTGCCTGGTTATTGTATTTGTTGGGAGAGAGTCCTTGGAGACCCTACTACCTCTTATGAGATGGGACATGACTCAAGGACTGTCCTAAAGAGCCACACTGACAGAAGCAGAAATCTGTAGTGGTTTGTTCTGTGTTAACTCGGTCAAACTGAAATCATGTTTCCCAAAATCTTCTCCTTTCTATGGCTGTGGGCTTGATTGGCCAAGAGGATCTTTTATGAGATTTAGAAGGCAGACGTGAAAACTTAGCCATTATTCTCTGAAAGTCTGTTGTCAGACACAGTGACAGAAATATGCAAAGGTACCCAGCAGGCTCCAGCTGGTCTTTGCTCTCTTGTGTTCCGGAAGAGTTCGTCTCCAGCTCTTCTTCCCAAACACTGACTTGTTGGCCAACAGCACCCCAGACCTATGACCAGACACACAGGTGGTGGCCAAACAACTTCCCATAGACCTTCCTAGGAGGTTTCCAATCACCAGATGTGGCTTCTTAGTTCCTGGCTAGTGACCTCTTCTATCATCTGGTTCTCCTACATGGCCTTCACTTCCCAGCTCCTTCCCAATTGTGTAAGATCTAATTCCCATACAAATCACTTATCCCATAATACTCATAATCTCTCTTCTCTTCAGACTGAATTCTGACTAATATACCCCAGTGACTTTTTTATGTAGCTTAATCAATCTTTTTTTAAGCCCAGAATATATGTAAGAACCTTTCCCTCAACCAACCTTTACTTACCTCTGCTACATGCTAGGCACTGTCCCAGTCTTTGAGAACATTTAAAAAATTGCTTTCAAGGATAGACAAATACATATGAATCATACTGTTATGAGAGAAATTAAATGACAGAACTCTGCAGAGATCGAGAAGAGGAGCATCTATCATGCTGGGTTTAGTCACAGAAGACTTTCAAATGAAGTAAGCCTCAAGCTGAGTCTTAAAACAAGTCACTCAAATTTGAGAAATGCAGGGCCTCTTCTTTTAAAAGGGTTTAGTCTGTTCATGAGCTGCTGTGTATTGATAATTCTTCCACCACTTTCCTCCATCCTAATTCAAAATATCCTGTACTATAGCAGTCTGTGCTATATTTGTAAATTTAGTTTGTAAGTAGTGATTCAGTTCTACCAAAACAGTACCATTTGTCACATTAAATGAATGTTGTTAATTTATAATTAATTGGTTTCACAGTTTTTTATATCTAATTTGTTTTTTTCATTTTATAAGACTGACTAATAAAAGAAATATATACCTAATTTTGTGTATGTACATATTTAAGGTAAGTTTTTGTATAATTAATTCAAGTTAACACCAGAACTTTCTTTTCTTTAGGGGAAATCTCTTCATTGCTCGTCTTGAGAAACACTGGGAGTCATCATTGACTACTTCCACTAACCCCACCTCCTAACCTTCCATCCTCAGGAGATGAACAATCACCAAGTCATATTAATTGGACATCATAAACATTTCTTCTTCTCCACTCCATCTTCATTACCTCCATCTTAGTTGAGTCTGTTCAATGGTTTTCCATCAGAAAATCTATCTACAAGATCAGATCCAAGCTCCTTCGTATTGGGTCTCTGTACTCTGTGGTCTGATCTTCACTTGCCACAAGTGTGTCACTGCACAGCAAGATGCCTCTGGTTTTTTCTCATAAATGCATGAGTTTCATAAAAACGCATGGCCCCCAACACAACTGTCATAAACAGAGACACATATGTGGGCAAAGAAATATGATGGCAGAACTTAGTTGTGAAGTGGTCAGCCTGATGATCTAGAATATATCTGTATCACATTTTAAAAATTATCATCAAAATAAGAAACACAACATTTTTAAATTCTCACAGGTAACTAATGAACCAATGCCCTTTGCCCTTCTGAGTAAATCCCAACCAAATGCATGGCACAGTACTCTCAACCCAGGCTGCACCCATGAAGAGGATATCCTCAGTTTAAAGTTCTAACGGCCAATAATACTGCCTACTAAGGTAATTATTAGAGAGGATTTAACCCAAAAATAGGAGATTAAATCAAGAAACTAGGGTAAGGAAGAGGTATTAAGCAAAACAAGGTAAGATGTTTTATTAATTTTAAAGTCTTGACATTAATTATAAGGAGCTCAGTAACTCAAAGTATTCCACGTGCTGCCTTTGCCCATTCTCTGCCAGAGTGCCCCAACTTGTTAGCCTACACAATTGCTTCAGAATGCCACTGTTATTCCTACACGCTGCTGACAAAAAGTAGTCCTGTAGATCTATAAAGTTAAGTAATTAGTTTTTTTTTTTTGAGGAAAATGCCAAATCTATGGGTGGGCTGATAATTTGGGAATGAGATAAGTTGCTGAACAAGATAGATTCATTCATTCATTCATCAAATATCCATCAAATGACAAATATGTGGCACTGCGAATACAACAGTGAACAAGAAAAAGTCCCTACTATCATAGCATGTACATTCAATGGTGACAGATGGTTTAACAAATAAGAAAAATTAATAAATCAGCAAATAAATAAGGAAATAAGACCCAATGTAAAAAGTACTATAGAAAAAAATAAGCCAGAGTTTAGAAAAAAAAAAAAAGGAGGTAGTTATTTTTGCTAGTCATTTCTAGGGATTTTCAGATAAATATGGACCTTTTCCTCTTTGCATCTAGGGGTCTGTACTAAAATTTCAAGCTTCCTTTCCTAACTGCCATCCAGATATTAAGAGACTGAGCCTCAAGCTTAGTGTCTGATCTACTTGTTATCCCTCAGACCACATGAAAATAATCGACAAACATTTCAGTTCTGTAGAGTTACTGAAAACAAATGTAACAATTCCAGCCACCTGTTATTTAAACAGAAAGAAATTCAAAGACTCTTTTGTTTTATTCATAGTAAAAAGCTTCTTCTTACAACAGGTCTACTATGCCAATCAAACAAAACACGGTCTCAACTATGAAATCACATCTCATCAACAGTGGTTGAAATTCGGGAATCCAACCTATGGGATATGATCAAAAGTCACCTAAGTGTGATGAGACATTCAGCTCTAACGTCTCTCACCCTGTCAGCTCCAACTCTTTCCCGGACACCAACAAACTCCCCAGGTGTAGTAGATGCCACGTAGTCAAAACGGTCTCTTAAGTTCTTCCAGTGGAATGTTGCTAGGTTCTGGCTGTTTATGAACTTTTTAGAGTTCCTCTAATTTATAGTTTTGTACCTCTTGAAAACCCTTATTCAGCGTAGGCATTTTGGCCAGGCACCATTGCTCATCCCTGCAATCCCAGCACTTTGGGAGGCCAAGGCGGGTGGATCACTTGAGGTCAAGAGTTTGAGAATAGCCTGGCCAACATGGCAGAACCCCATCTCTACTAAAAATACAAAAATTAGTCAGTTGCAGTGGCATGCACCTGTAATCCCAGCTACTTGAGAGGCTGAGGCAGGAGAATGGCTTGAACCCAGGAGGTGGAGGTTGCAGTGAGCCAAGATTGCACCACTACACTCCAGCCTAAGCGATACAGCGAGACTTTGACTCAAAAAAGAAAAAATAGAGAGTAGTCATTTTAAGGACTACTCAGGGCTCAGAGAGACATCCAGTTAGAAGATTTGAACTAATATCTATGAAACTTATATATCTAAAGCAATGTGTCTCAAAGTGTGGCCTCCAAACCAGAAACATAGCACCACCTGAGAACTTGTTAGAAATGCAAATTATAAGACCCCACCTCACACATACTGAATCAGAAATTATGGGGGTGAGGCCCAGCAATCTGTAGTCAACAAAGTTATTCTGATGTACACTAAAGTTTGAGAACCGCTGATCAAAGGCATCCTAAAAAGACATTATCAGTATTATGACGAAGCAGCATAGTAGTAAATAATTCGGTAGATAACACACCAAAAATTCCAAGAACATGGTAAGCTGACGGAAAAAGTGAATCATTTGACTTTGGTTTTTTCCTTTTCTAAGAATTGGGTGCTGGTACACATGGAACCATTTAGTTCTCTGGTTTAAGAAGCTGGCCAGAATCTGGGTCCAGATCTGAACAGAAGACAGGGATGTTGCAGAGGCCAGAGAAGAAACTACAAAAGTTCCATAACACCAGCAGATCTTAATATTGTATGGTAGAACTGGGCATATTCATGCTCCACCCCATACCATGGCACATTAAAAACATGCCCTTCTGCCTTAAGCACAATCCCACCCTGCTTGTAAATTTTTTTTTTACCCCAAATATGGCACACATTTAAAAAGACGTCATTGCAGTTTATGGATCTGTGTTTTTTTGCAAATGCAGGGGCCATTAATTGCATTCACAGCTGTGGCCTTCCTCGTGCTATATGTGTTAGGCTGCCAGTAATGCATTCTCTGTGAAAGCCAAGAAGAAAAGCCTCCTGTGCCCCTCTTATGGAGTGGCTTCCTTAAGCTCTCAGGCCCAAACAGCCCAGAAATCCTTCCCCTTTGATTTTTTGTCAACAAAAATAGGAAAAAAAACCTAACAAACAAAAAACAAGAAATTACATTCTTCAAAATAACTGTGATTACCAACTAAAATAGATGATGCACTTGGAAGAGAAATACAGAATTTACAATCAAGCACACCTGTGGCCCAATTTCGAAACCCTGGACTAAGCTACAAGAAAAGTCCCTTTCCAGATTAATGTCAAAGATGAATAAAGAACTGGATTCAGCAGCCTCAGGCACTTGAGAACTCAAATGGCAGGCAAAATGATAAAGGCAATGAAATTCATCTTTGGTGCCCCTTCTTCACCCCATTTCTATAACTCTCTCCCACGTCCAGGTAACCCTTCCTCAACACCCACACCTAATCTGTCAGATTACTTCACCTGTACAATGTCTCACTCATCACCTTGACCCAAATGTCTAAGGCTGTGTAAAAACAGCATTGTCAGATTTCATAAATGTGCAATGATGACTCAAACTGAAAAGAGACATTCTGTCACAAGGAAAACAGAGCTTGTCAAATAAATTCATATTAAGATTGGGTAGCTCTCAAATTATAGGTTAGAGAGCTTTATTTTTAGACGTGAGTTTTATATTTTGTATTTTATCTCAAAAAATGAATTTTTAATAAATAGTACTTCATTTTAAAAACCTGGATTAGTATTTATCATGAATCCATTAAAATGCATATGTCAACAATTAAGACAATTTCTATATTCTTCAAGAATTTTCATTTTTGGACTCTATTCTACTTTCTCTTGAGATTGAATAGCATTTTGTTTTGCCCTGTAAAACACTTCATATTTTGCCATGTCCAAAATAAACCAATTTATTCGTTTTTTACATTCGAATGCCAGTAACTTAGGAGTTGGTAAAATTTGGTGCACTGCCGTCAATAAAGTCAGAGGGGTTCTCAACAGTGCTTAAATGTCTATCTCTGAATAGTCTACTTCTAGGAGTCAAGTTCTCAAGCTTTCTTTGAACTTTGGTTTTCTTTCATCTCTTCTTTTTTCTCTCTCTGTTACTCCCTGACAACAAAAGATCTCAGGAAAATAAATTAGGGGTGAAAACATTTACAGGGTGTGACTCAGAGAATTTCAACCTTGGACTCCCACTTGAAGGAAAGTGTGACATTCAGGACTTTCGTTTCCTGGTTTTATTTTTCCCCTGGCCAGGTGTAGATGATGCACTTGGTTTTCTCTTTGTCTTCTTGGTTAGGACCAAGCAAACCACTCTGTATGGTAACCTCCATGCTGCCCCAGGACAAGGAGGCGGATCAGCATGTGAGAACATGCAGGAACAGAGTGCCCCAGCAGCTCTGCAGGGAGGAGCAGATGCTGCCAAGTCAACAGCAGCAACCCAACCTGCCTTGGCTGTCCCTTGTCCCTCAGAATTATACCCTCAGATAAATGTGTATAGGCAGGGAGTGAAGCCCCTTGAACGGAACTCACCCACCACAAGACAGTTGATGTGGCCCTGCTCTAGAAGGGGAAGGAACTAGTAGAAGAAAGGCCTCCCAGCAATGGAGCTTCCCAGCCTGCAGTGGGGAGTGGGTTGGGACGGCACGGTGCCCGGCTCTGTCAGTAACTGGTAGTTTTCCATTAGATAACACAAGGCCCTCCCCAGAGCTGCCCAGTGGTATTCAGCCCAGTTTGCCAGAAAAGTAACGGTATTACAATTCAGCCGTTACAAAGGACAACAGCACAACTTTCTGGGAAGGAAAGACTCCTTTATGGAGAAAAAGAGGGAGCCACAAAAACGTTAACTCTAAATACATCAATCAACTAGGAGGAACAGTTCAGGAAATTTGGAGTGGTAACTAGAAAACTAGGAACTATGAAAGAATAGAAAACTATACAAGATATGCTGTAATTACAACTTTTTAAAGGAGAAGGCTAAGAAATGAATGAGTGTGTTTAGGTCTTTGAGAGCTATTTTACAATTCATCAAAAAAAGTAAAAAAGTGCAGGTAAAGCATGAGAGGTTTCGGAGGTTATATAGTGAAAAGAACTTACAATACAGGTTGATACACATCAAAATGATTTATAGAGTAGTTGTGGAGTTTAATTATTTGGAGAAGTGTAAAAAATGGATTTTATTGATTTATTTTTATTTTATTTTATTTTTTGAGATGGAGTCTCACTCTGTTGCCCAGGCTAGAATGCAGTGGTGCAATCTCAGCTCACTGCAACCTCTGCCTCCTAGGTTCAAGCGGTCTCCTGCCTCAGCCTCCCGAGTAGCTGGCCCACCACCACGCCCAGCTAATTTTTGTATTTTTAGTAGAGACGGGATTTCACCATGTTGGCCAGGCTGGTTTCGAACTCCTGACCTCAAGTGATCTACCTGCCTCAACCTCAGACAGTGTTAGGATTATAGGCATGAGCCACCGCACCCCGCCAGAAGTGGATTTTACAAATCATTTGTGTATGGCTATTTGTCTAGCACTTTATAGTTGCCTGTCCTGACTACTTTGTAGGGTTGTTACAAGCCTCAAATAAGCTAATATACCTAGACCAGGCTGGAAAAGAGCAATTCTAGTTCTTTCCATTCAGCAGGACTTGTGAATCAATGCTCTCCACACTCAACTAGGTTATAAGCAGCATCTAGTTTAACCCCTGTGACAACCCTGTGAGGTTGGTAGGAGACATCGTAGTATTCTGCTTCACATTAAGGTTCACAGAAGCCAAGGGGGTAGTCCTAGGTCACAGTTCTAGGTCACCGCTAAGATGGTGTGAAGCCCAAACTCCCTGTAGAAGAATTTTTGAAAGCTATTAGTGCTGGCTACCACTTCAGGAAGTTCATTCACATTATGCTTCCTTATAATAAGGCTAGCAAAGAAAGAAACAGAACTCTGATCTAGTTCATTCACTAGGAAGAATGGGTATATCCTGTGACATCTTCCTAGCTTCTGAGAATCTGAGCACTTGTTAGATTTGGGAGTCAGTGCTCAAGTGTTCTTCTAGAACCACTCTCAACCAACAGAGCTGATAACGAAAACACGCTGTGTTGCATGGATCACGCTGAAACAAAAACGGCCTTTCACCACGACAGATAGTTGAAATGAAGTATTTTCTGAATAAATATTTTTGGTTTGCTAAGCCACAGTCAGCTTTCATATTATGCATCAAAACAGAAAGTCTCTTCCAAGTTTTTTTTTAATTTGCAGCTATTTTGTAAACAAAACATTAAGCAAACGTGAACTTGAGTATTTCAAAACGTCAGACCGGAAACCAAGGTTAATGATTGATTCTAAATCCATTTGTTATAATTAATAAAAGTAATATCAATGATATAACTAGAATTTCTTAAATAATAGTTAACTATAAATTATTCAGCTTTTGATTATTTGGGTTGTAAGCAACTTCCACCCAAGATAACGGAAGAAGGCAAAGAAAACCAAAGTTAAATAATCATTCCAGCAGACCGCATCCACAGCTCTGAGTAAAAATGCAGGAAGAGTAAAGGAAGCAGATGGTAGAGGAAAGGTATTGACATTGCCATGGACCAGGCATTTAAATCCACTTAATCTGCATTAGTTTGCATGATAGATGATTTTACTCTTATTTTAGTGAAATGGAAACTGATTCACAGGAAAATTAAGTGACATGTCCAAGATCATAAATAAGAGAGGAAGCCAAGATTTGAATCCAGATATCTCAAAATTCCAAAGTTCAAAAGACCAGAGTGCATAAGCTTGCGCCTACCTACTTCTCCCAGTTTATTTTCCTCCTCCTCACTTACATACTCCAGTTTCAGTTATTATAGCAGGACAAGTTCTTTCCTTCATCAGGATAAGTAACCTCTTTTTCTTTTGTTTGGAAAACTCTCATTTCCACTGTACCTCACTGGCTGTTTCTCATCTTTCAGTTTTCAGCATAAACATCATTCCTTCAGAAAGTGGTGCCTTGCATTAGGCTGTCCTTGCATTAGGCTGTTCTTGCATTGCTATAAAGAAATACTTGAGATTGGGTGATTTTTAAGAACAGAAGTTTAATTGGCTCACGATTCTATAGGCTGTGCCTATAGAAGCCTCTGCTTGGCTTCTGCAGAGGCCTCAGGAAGCTTACAATAATGGTAGAAGGTGAAGGGGGAACAGTCACTTCACACAGCGAAAGCAGGAGCAAGACGGGGGAGGTGCTACACACTTTTAAACAACCAGATCTTGCAAGAATTCACTATCTCGAGGACAGTACCAAGGGGATGGTGCTAAACCATGCATAAGAAATTTACCTTCATGATCCATTCATAAGAAATCTACCTTCATGTGACCTCCCATCAGGCCACACCTCCAATACTGGGGAGTACAATTCAAGATGAGATTTAGGCAGGGATGAATATCCAAACTATATCGTGTCCCAATCCAAAACATGCCCCCTGGTATACATCTTCACAGCACTGAGTTATTTTCCCTTACATTCCATCATGTTTCATAATTACACATTTAATTGTGTTTCCTTCCCCACTAAACTACAAGCTTCGGTAGTACAGAGATCACATTTGTTTGTTCTTTATTTGATATCCGGGACTAGCACAATGCCCAACAGGCAGACTGTATTCAATAAATATTTTTGAATAAATAAGAAAAGCGAGATATGGGAATTGTCTAAAAATATCCATTACCTAAGATGTCCCAATTCCAGTTTATCTAATAAGGTTAAGTTAGCCAAGAGCATTTAGAATTTATGGTGGCAGAGGACTGTCTCTTCAGGCCTTATGGTATGTCAAAATGAGATATTAGCAATAAGAAAAGAGACTATTACTCACTTTTCCTTAAAGCCACTAATCAAGATACATATGACAGGGCCATGGAAAACTTTAGGGTCCTGAAGCCCCTTACCCTGCTAGGAAACCAGCATTGTCTTGGTGAGCATTTCTTCACAGTCATCACAATGTATCTGTTCTGTGTTATCAAAAGTCTGGTGAAACCATGTGCCAGTCTCATTATCAACTCTTAAATATTAATGACTACCAAGTAATCTCGGCTTAATCTTTTCAGGTCTGATATTTAATCTTGTTCCTGACTTTAACTGTGGGCTTTACTTACAACAAAATTTGCTTATGTAACTTCCCAGGGGTGAAACGTTAATGCATTCTAGTTAAGCAAAGATTGAGCTGCAAGTTAAAATACTTCGGTTCTCATTCAACTCTGCTACCAAGTAGTTATGTGCACTTGGAGGGCAAATAATTTTCATTCCTCTAATTTAACTGCCTTTACTTTCCCATTTGTAAAATTGTGATAACACTTTGACAAACCTACAGCTGGTCTGAGGGCTTGTAAGATCCTAAAATATATCCCAGTGACTGACCCATATGCTAATTCTGCAGCCCTAAGATCAGAAAAGGATGTGGACCGGACTATGCTAGCCTGGGGAGAATGAAGATGTCAAAAGATAGTTTGCTGATGCCTATGTGCACAGTATTATCCACTGTCCATGGCCATATTGCGTAACATTAAGATTGACGAGGTGCTGCCTGGTGTAGATATGATCATAAAGACCCAGGTGGGCTTTGGAGGCAGTGGGGACATTTTGCCCATTAATCAGTGAAAGTTTCCAGAAGTTCCAATGTGAACTCAAGTCACTCAATCAGACTTAATTATATACAATGATGTTGAAACCCTTTGGGGGCACCCAGAGGTTTATACCTTGTGCTTGTCTTTGGAGAACATTGCTGATCTCTCTACTGTGTATCTTGATAGTACCCTTTCATTTGTGAGCTTTAGATCAATATGTCTTAACTTATTTCCCAGGTAGTATCTGTGTCTGGCCTCTGTATTGGTCAGAACTCACTGCTGACACTTAACAATATGATAGTAACATAGGTTCAAATATGCTTTGAATAAATAAAATATTCCACAGATATGAATTATCATCATGAACTGCTTATGAAGCTGATATTTTTTGGGTTCTTTTTTTGTTTTTTGTTTGTTTGTTTGTTTGTTTGTTTGTTTTTGAGACAGGGTCTTGCTGTGTCACCCAGGCTGGAGTGTAGTGGCATAAATATGGCTCACTGCAACTTCAACCCCCTGGGGTCATGCAATCCCTCTACCTTAGCCTCCCGAGTAGCTGGGACCACAGGTGCTTGCCCACCACGCCAAGCTAATTTTTAATTTTTTGTAAAGACAGGCTCTCCCTGTGTTGCCCAGGCTAGAAAATTAATTTTAAAGTTCTATGTCCATCAGAATATTTGATGATGAGAATAACAGAAACTCGAATTCAAACTGGCTTAAATAATAGTGGGAATTCACTGGTTTTTGTAACTGAAAAGTCTTGGTAAGTGTCAGGCATTGTTCACTGAAGGCTCCGGCTCCACTTCTCTGCAATTCTCTTCGCTCTGTTCTACCCTGTGTGTTGCCTCACACTCACACTGGTGTCCTCATTGCTGCAAGATGGCTGCCAGCAGCTACCAGAGCTGTGCACTTTCTCCTTCAAATCCAGGCAAGAGAAAATGTGACTTCTCACAGTGAACAAGAGTTCTCAGCTTTGGAGACCCTTGAACTATGCACTAAAGTATAGAACTGGGGAGACTGAATGGAGAGATATTTCATAACAGGAAAGAGGGAAATGAATGCTGCAAAAGACAACCACAGTGTTCACCATGGTGGCACAATACATGTTTAGTGAATGACAATCTATTCCAAAGTTGTTGTTTCAAGAAAACAAAATATCTATAAGACATGTTGCATTCTAAGGTTTCTAGGATTCTAATAAGCCCAGATGGCAGGGCACAGCAGTGATGAAGGGACTAGCAGGGACCCTCTGAATACTCAACAGAAATCCCAAAGTGTAAGTCTGTTCAAGAGGATCTCTATTGTCCCCTGGGGGGGCACCTTGGAGTTTTAGCACCACCCTGGGTACTCCAGATGTGAGAATCAAGACATAGTTCTTCCCTCCAATTCCTGCAGATCTGGAATCAAATGGAGAAGCAGAAGAACAACCTCCCAATGCTGGGGAAGTTTTAAATGGTGAAAAATTCCTCTCACTACTTTTCCAAAGAAATTCAAACAGTCCATCAGTACCACTGGAACAAACAAAAGAAACACTGACACACATGGGTCTTTACTTAGAAAGCAAAAAGTCCCAAAGAAAAACATCTTAAGATTATTTTCTTAATAAAGCACTGGACTGGGTCTTGGGGCTCATTTAAGTGTAAAGAATTGAAATCTATACAAGGTTCTTCAGCAAGAAAAGGAAAATTATTGGATGAATACTAAGTATCTCACCAGCAAAAGTATAGCCAGCTGCAGGAGGCACCGGATTCACTTGTTCAGGGAATGCCCAGCGGCTTTAGTCTTCTCTCTGTCGAGGCTAGCTTTCCTGGCTTAATTTATTTGTTCAAGAGCCAAAAAAATATTGAGTAGTTCCTATATGCCGATTTCAAATTTCTGGAAGAGGCTGCATTTAGAGTAGATGTCCATTCCTCAGCCAGTCAGCTAGGGCTGGGTGCAGTCATTAGGCTGGTCTGCTGCAGTCTTGGGAGGGTTGTTCAGCAGTCTCTGAGACAGTGAGCAGGAAGGTCAAAATGACCAGTAAACATGTCAGCTTTTCCCTCTCCTATCAAGTGCAGTCAGTATCACATGACTTCATAAAAACATCACAGACACAGAAACCAGTAGAGGAACATGGCCTAGGTCTAGACAACTAGTCTCTCAGTTTGACGTAATTCAAACTTTTTGGCTGGGAGTGGGGGCTCATCCCTGTACTCCCAGCACTTTGGGAGGCTAAGGGGGGCAGATTACGACATCAGGAGTTTGAGACCAGCCTGGCCAACATGGTGAAATCCTGTCTCTACTAAAAATACAAAAATTAGCCAGGTGTGGTGGCATGCACCTGTAATCCCAGCTACTTAGGAGTTGAGACAGGAGAACTCTTTGAACCGGGAGGTGGAGGTTGCAGTGAGCCGAGATCACGCCCCTGCACTCCAGCCTGGGGACAGAGCAAGAACTCTGTCTCAAAAAAAAAAAAACAAAAACTTTTTTTGTATCCTTTGTATAGCACAATTATTTCTTAGGGTTGCATTTTTTAATCTGTCAAACAAAGAAAATTATACTTGTCATTGTAATTCATAGGATTACAGAAAGGATAGAGAATAGATGTGATAGTATTTTAAAATATTACAAGGATATTATTTACCCTCTGCACATAAAGCACTCTTCTGAATTCTAACTCAAACCCCATTGTTTTTGTGGAAATACTTGTGAGTTCAAGGATCATTGGTCAAAATAGCCATTTTGGATTAATTCTTCTAGGTGGATATAGATCTTATGTCTACCATGTAACATAAGCAGCCACAGATGGTCAAAACAGCCATTTTGCGTTAATTCTCCTAGGTGAATATAGATCTTACATCTATGATTTGCAGCAGAGTGTATCACAAAGTACATGGTGATACAGTATACACAAAGCAGATACTGGAGAGGAGAGCTACAAAGATTAAAGAAAGGCAGAAAAATAAAAACAAAACAAAAAAACCAACAAAGTAAAAGCAGGAATGAAACTTCACCCCCAAAAAGACAAAAATAGGTAAGTTAATAATAGTCTGCAATTATAGGTATTCCCTGTTCACAAAGGACAAAAAAGAGTGAAAATAGGCCACAAATGAGGAATTTCTGAGAAATGAGGGCTGCTAAGCATCCCCTAGTAACAAAAGTATTCAGTTACTCCTTCCCATGAGGCAGATGATGTATTTGCTGACAGCAGGATTTTGTTGTATTCATCCCTGTTTCTACACCATCCAGCATGGTACCTGCCCCTGTAGCCACTCAGTTAATATTGTTAAGGACATAAATGTTCAAAGACTGAGAAGTCAGCACTACAGAGCAGTCATTCTTGTTCCTTCTCCCAGAAAGAAGCTCATTCCTTGGTACCATGCAAGAAAATGGGAACCTTTCATTTATCCTTCTCCCTTTCAATACAAAACGTACCAAGTATGAGAATATCCTTGTTTTTCTGGAGCTAGAGGTAGTCCCCAAATACCAAATGTCCCTCTACCTTATTAACTTTTTAGAATAACTGAATGCAAAAGCCCATCATCAACCAAAAACCTCCTGCACTTGTTTTATGTCTCATGATCTGTTCACAAAACTTGGGTCCAAATTTGTCAATAAAAAGCAGTCCTTGGTGCTAAGTTCAGCAAAGTGATTGAGCGCTCAGGCAGTGTGGTATACTAGAAAGTGCCCAGAAACAGGCTAGTTCTGGTCTTGCCAATAACTGGCTATACAGTCTTAGGCACCACACTCAGCTTCTCCTCATCTGTTTCTCATTGCAAAATGAGACAATTAAACTACGTGTTCTCAATTCCATCACTCCATGGTCCCAAATGGGGCACCAGGGTCTTTAAGAGGTACTATAATTAGAAAAAATTTATTGCTCAAAGGGAAGATAAAAGTAAGAGCAATATGTCTTACATTTGTAACTTCCATATTTTCAGAAACTTCTGAGTCCATTTGAAGTCTAAGTCTTATTCATTGTCTAAGGTAAAATGTTTTTATCTTTGAGGGACTTAAATCCACCTTCTTTATCCCCATTACAATGAGGCAAAAGTGGCAACACCACAAGTCTGGGCAATATAGGGAGATCCCATCTCTAAAAAAAAATAAAATAAATTAATAAAAAATAAAAATTGCAACACCAAAATGCATTAAACAATAAAAGACAAGAAGTTAACTTCACTTCAAAATGACTTAAAGAAGTCAATGAAAAAACAAACACCAAACAGCAAAATTACAGTCTGTCAAATACAGCAATCTGTGAGGAACACACCATGGTTGAATTAAACTCAATTACTAGCAGGTCCAAGCAAACAGATGTCACTGAGTATAGAAATGATCATCTAAATTATGCTGCAATCCAAAACAAATTTTTAGATGGAAGGAAACCATATTTCTCTAAAGAACAAACAGAAACAGATAAAAACTTTCTTTAGCTTTTGTAGGAATAAATTAGGCTAGCAAATGCTTTTTTAATCTTAAACTTCTTCTGCCTAAAGGGCTCAAAGTCACTAGAATAATCTAAAGCAGCCCTTCCTAACCCATTCCCCAAGCTCTAATACCTTAAGTCATCTATTGTATGTAATGAACTAATTTCTCTCTTTTGCATCTAGAGTGGTACTTGTCATGTACCATCCTTGAGAGAATTGAGAAAATAGCCACTGAAATACTTTTCCAGAATCCCAATTCAGGAAAGTTGACTTAACAGATTTAGTACTCAGCACTTAAAATTCACCTCTTCTCAGTAGTTTGTGGTTCTTATAAACCACAAAAAATGGCATGCTGACATAAATGGAGTAGGCATCTGCTTCTATAGATTTATCAAATAGTCTTATTGAATTTCCTTAAAATTATACACAAATGTGTATCTTTGGCATTTAGTTTTTGCTGAATTTTTTTTTTTTTTTGGCCCATTTGTAACTCATCCAAAACTGGCTGACTTCCATAATACCTGAAACAATGATTATACCAATCAAAAAAAGTAAATTATATAAGTACTGTTATTCTGAAACTGCTTTAATGTATGGCAATTAAATTATTGATTCAGGCTGGGTGCAGTGGCTCATACCTGTAATCCCAGAGCTTTGGGAGGTTGAGATGGGAAGATCACTTAAGGTCAGGAGTTCAAAACCAGGCTGGTCAACATAGGAAGACACAGTCTTTAAAAAAAAAAAAAATTTACCGTTTTACAATTTAGTAATGGCTGAAAGCATCACAAAAGGAAAGATTTTCTATACCCTCTGATGTTTCAAAAGTATAAACTGCCACCTATAGAGTTGTGTAAATACACATGAAACAAAATTATTTAAATCTTAACACTATTGAACTGTTCACTCAAAGATGGGTAAGATGGTAAATTTAATGTTACATGATTTTTTACCACAATTTAAAAAAAAGACCTGAATCTGATCAAGCCTCTGTGGCTAACTCCAAATTTATAAGAAATTCAGTGGACAGAGAAACATGTTCATTGACACTATGGAGATATAATCAGCAAAATACAGACCATGAGGAAAGCTACAGAAAATGACCTGGATTTTTCAATAAAAGCCAAAGAAAGAAAATTTTTAAAAAGAGATGGAGAGAAATCCTATACACGTCGAGAGACTTAAGAGACACATCAGTTAAAATGTGGACACTATTTTGATCTTGATTCAGCAAAATACCCATTTAAAAACAAAATTTATAAGACAACTGAAGTAATATAAAACCCTGAATGGCCATGATACTAAGGACTTAGTAAATTTTTAGGTATGATAATAGTAATATGGTTATATTTAAAGAGAGTCTTTGCCTTGGACAAAGATCTTTAGTGATTAGTGATTGTATTGTCTGGAATTCCTTAAAAACAATCAGGGGTAAGGGCACAAAAGAAACAAAAATGCCATAAAATGATCATTGCTTCAAGTTCAGTGATATATAAAAAGGACTACACTATTCTATTTTATCCACTTTTTGCATATATTTGAAAATTTCCACAACAAAATATTTTTGTTTTTTCAAAAGGAAGAAATCTAAAATCTGAAATTGATCTCTTGGACCTATTGCATAATTTGTATTAGCTTTGGTCCTAACAGCTTAATAACAATTTTAAAAACTGTTTATCTTAAATAGCTCAATCTAAAGATGGCTGAAACTTGTGCTTTCCTTCTACCATCCATGAAAATGCTTTTTAGTACTAATTAAGTTTCAAATAATTGTGGCTTTGAGGGTAATATAAAGTTCAGCGCATTTCATTGCTATATATGTCATACTTGGCACAACATTGCTATTAACTTTGTTCTTTCCTATGAAATGTTGGCCAAGCAATTTAGATAAATTTAATTTCATTTTAAAATTTCTAAAGAATTTGTTCAAATTTTCACTTATGCTTTCTGCTTTCAAGGGTGAAGAAAGGGCCAAATAAAAACGTTTCTCTATCTTCTTTAAAACTGTTGTTAGGACAATGTCTGTCACATTGTCTTGAGCTCTTTATATATGTTCCAAATGAGCATTTCTTTTTATAACGTAGTTCCAGAAAAAAAAACAGTTGGTCTTCCATGAGGGGGATAAACGCTTTTAATCATGCAAGACATAGTATAATAAATTTCCTTTATTTACCTAGCCTTCCAGAAAACTCGAAGTTGAATTATTACTCTGTTTTTTAATATTTCTCCTTCCCTTTTATGTGATTTATTTTTTAGATTCTTATATGAATTATTTAGTGTAAAAATGTATTATTTTAGAATTAGGAAAAATATGTCTCATTGATTCTAAGATGCACATGTTATCTTCATTTTAACACCTCTGAAATTGGAATATGTCTTATAATCCGCACAGTTTTTCCAAAGCATTTTTTTCTTAATCAAAATTACATTAATAATGATGTGTCATACTTTATTGCAGCTTGGATTTGGCATAATATTAAAATATCTTCAACAATTATTTTGTAATACTGTAGTATTATAGCAGAACTGGAAAACTAGGGATGGAATTACCCATATAAAACACTTCAATTTATATATACACCAATAAAAGAATTGACCTTTGCTATATATAATTATTTGGAAATAGTTTGTATTCAGCTTATACTCTTTGTTTCAATAGAAAATGTTATGTGAGCTTCACATTTTAACAACATCATCCATATATAATTCCCAGAACCACATGTATGAGAAATTTTATCTCAGATCCTAACAGTTCAACATAAGAAAGTGTAGTGGATCAAAGACTTCAAATAACCAGTACTATCACTATCAGTTGACCACTCCGCCACAAACCAACCATTTCTCCCAGGGTAGAGAAGAGTGAATAGTTCCATTGTATGAAATCCTCTAAAAAATCATCTCTAGAGTAGATTCTTGAAGCAAAGGGTTTGGGACTGGCATTAATTCCTACCTACTTTATGAGCTAAATGAATCACCTTAGGCTTTTGCTCCATATAGATATGTTTTAGAAATTGTGGTTTGACCCAAACTTTAAGATATTATGGGAAGACCTGCTGGATTTGTGTTTGGGATACACGATAATACTTCTAATTGTCTTGTTATGCTAATATGCTAATCTATGAATTATGTGTTTCTCTGAAGGAAGAACTCATGGAAGAACTCATCAGCCAGTCTTCACTCAGGGATTTTTTTGAATTTTTCCAATTCTTGTCATTTCTATCACCTTCTTGCATTTATTCAACCTTTTTCTTGTGCCTGTGTTTGACTATTATGAGGGAAAGTACAGTACAACCTGGTGGTTAGGGACAAGGGCTTTAGAGACCAAAATTTGAATTCTGGCTCTGCTTTTAGCTGTGTGACTTAGGACAAATCCCTTAATCAATCTTGCCATCAGTATCTTCATTTATAAAATTAGGACAATATCCATCTTTCAGGTATGTTGTAAAAATTCAATTAGAACATGTATAAAGAACATGGCACAGTGTCAGGATCACTATTATTATTACCACTTTGATTACACCTGTGCTAAGAGCCACATGGACAACAATGTGGCCCAAAACTCAGTGAGAAAGAATAAGCCATCAGCAGAAAAACCCAGGACTGGTAGCTGGTAAACTGTCGTCAATTTCGGTAACTTAGCATCTAGCTACTCTGTACTCTGTACCCTAAAGCATTGTGCAAGTTACTGGGAATATAGAGAAGCATATGGAATAGTTTCTACCTTCAAAGAGCTTATAGCCTTTAATTTTTAGTCACTAATAAAAAACCAATGGTAAATAAAAAGGGGAGAAGAGACAAATCTCCAATGCAGAAGAATCCTCAATATTTTTTTTGAGGGTCTTATTGTCGCCAAGACTGGAGTGCAGTAGTGTGATTACGGTTCACTGCAGGCTCAACCTCCTGGGCTCAAGCAATCCTCCTACCTCAGCCTCCTGTGCAGCAGGGACCACAGGCACACACCACCATGCCTGGCCAATTTTTAAAATGTTCTTACAAAAAAATTTTTTTAAAAAGTGAGATGCAGTCTCTCTTTGTTGCCCAGGCTGGTCTTTATCTCCTGAGCCCAAGTGATCCTTTCATCTAGGCCTCTCAACGTGCTGGGATTACAGGTGTGAGCCACCACACCTGGCCAGCATTCTCAATAATTTATGTAGTATTCTGTTCTCAAAGAAGTTAAACATAATTCTCCACTCCTTAACAGTAAGCTTCTTAAGCGCTTAACTTGGCCGGGTGCGATGGCTTACACCTGTAATCCTAGCACTTTGGGAGGCCAAAGCAGGAGGATTGTTTGAGACCAGCCTGGGCAACATGGCAAAAACCCTGTCTCTACAAAACAAACAAACAAACAAACAAAACAGAAAAATTAACTGGGGGTAGTGGCATGCTCCTGAGTCCTAGCCACTTGCAGAGCTGAGGTGGGAGGATCGCTTGAGCCCAGAAGGTTGAGGCTGCAGTGGGCCAAAATTGTACCACTGTTCTCCACCTGGGTGACAGACGAGACTCTGTCTCAACAAACAAAAAACAGTAATAAGTCATGTTGATAGTATATACCCTTCACATGGTATAATAAGAACGTCACTTTATCTCTGTGGTCTTTCTCCTAAAAACAATAACCCTGGTCTAATGATGAGAAAAACATCAGGCAAATCCCAATTGAAGAACATTCTACAAAATAGCAGACCAGTACTCCTCAAAACTGTGAAGGTCATCAAAAACAAGGAAAATATGAGAAAGTGTCACAGCTAAGAGAAACCTAATGAGACATGATGATTAAATATCATATGGTATCCTGGATGAGATTCTGGAACAGAAAAAAGATATTAGGTGAAAAATGAAATCTGGCCAGGCATGGTGCCTCAAACCTGTAATCCCAGCATTTTAGGAGGCCAAGGTGGGTGGATCACCTGAGGTCAGGAGTGTGAGACCAGCCTGGCCAACCTGGTGAAACCATGTCTCTACTAAAAAACAAACAAATTAGTTGGGTATAGTGGCATATGCCTGTAATCCCAGCTACTCAGGAGGCTGAGGCAGGAGAATTGCTTGAACCTGAGAGATGGAGATTGCATTGAGCCGAGATCGCACCACTGCACTCCAGCCTGGGTGACAGAGCAAGACTCCATCTCAAAAAAAAAAAAAAAAAAAAAAGTAAATCTGAATAAAGTATGGACTTCACTTAATGATAATGTATCAGCATTGGTTTGTTAATTGTGACAACTGTACAATACTAGTATAAGATGTTAATAATAGGAGAAACTAGGTGTGAGAAAATGGAAACTGTACTAGCTTATTAATTTTTCTGTAAACATGAAACTTCTAAAATAAAAAAGCTTTTAAAAATCAATATAAGTTAGCAAATGTCAAGACAGAATGAGATCGATTCATTTACCCAACAAGTATTATAGAGTACATATAGTGTGCTAGACACTTTTCTTGGGACTAGGGGTGCAGCAATGAACAAAAGGTAGAAAGATCCTTGCCTCTGATGAGTTTACATGAGATAAATGCCAAGCCTAACAGAACTGACTTATGTTTCCCATCACAGCTTCCTCTCTTAGGAAGGAAGTCCTAGTGACACTCCAGTGACAATGTGACCTTATTACTTCTTGTTAAATAAGGGACAAACATGAGGCCATAGTTTAGCAGTAAGAGGTGAATAAAAAGAGACTTTGAGTAAGAAAGGATGAGTTCTGGGACAGCTGGGAGCCAGCTGGCACAGCCAGTGTTTCCTAATGCCTCCCACACCCTGGAAGACAGCATAGCCTCTAAGGCCTCTATATATACCCAGGGAGCACTTGTCAGTCACAGAATGTGACCAGAGGAAAGCCCCTTCCAATCGCTTGGTCTAATCCCCTTCACTTTACAGGAGAGGAAACTGAGATCCCTTAGTCACAGGGATATCTCTGAATCGATTTAATTTTCACTCCTCAAGGCTGTAGACATTTATTCTCCTGCTAGACTTCATCAGAAATGGAAAGGCTAGATGAATATACTTGCTTAGCATAAGATGTGAGCA
This sequence comes from Cacajao melanocephalus, assembly GCA_963573385.1. Lineage (NCBI taxonomy): Eukaryota > Metazoa > Chordata > Mammalia > Primates > Pitheciidae > Cacajao > Cacajao melanocephalus. The sequence continues at coordinate 51,317 of CAUYLG010015407.1, forward strand.
ACAGAAAAGAATCAGGAAAAGTAGATATAGAATAAACATCAATGTGGGTTTAATAACATAGGTGATACGAGTTCCCAAGCTGCTTCTGCTCTATAATCAATCATAGAAACTTAAAGGATACTACAGAATAAACATACACTTCCTAAAAGGGAACAAACTCACTCACAACTCCCCGACTGCAGATTGGTACCGATCCAGTCCGTGGCCTGTTAGAAACTAGGCAGCACAGCAGGAGGTGAGCAGTGGCTGGGCAAGTGAGCATTACTGCCTCCTGTCAGATCAGCAGTGGCATTAGATTCTCACAGGAGCTCGAACCCTATTGTAAACTGCACATGCGCGGGATCTAGGTTGCGCTTTTTTTCTTTTTTGAGACGGGGTTTCCCTCCTGTTGCCCAGGCTGGTGTGCAATGGCATAATCTCGACTCGCAGCAATCTCCGCCTCCCAGTTTCAAGCAATTCTCCTGCCTTACCCTCCCGAGTAGCTGGGATTACAGGCATGCACCACCTCCCAGCTAATTTCGTATTTTTTAGTAGACACGGGGTTTCTCCACGTTGGTCAGCCTGGTCTCAAACTCCCGACCACAAGTAATCCGCCCGCCGCTGCCTCCCAAAGTGCTGTGATTACAGGCGACAGCCACCGCGCCCAGGCCGTTGCGCATTCTTTATGAGAATCTAATGCCTGATAATATGAGGTGAAACAGTTTCATCTCAAAACCATCCTCCCCCCACCAACCAACCCCGTGGAAAAATTGTGATCAATGGAACCGGTCCCCGTGCCAAAAACGTTGGCTACAGCTGCTATAAGGCCACCATAATGGAAATAAAACCAAGTTGCTATGCATTACATTAGCTAAGTAAAAGTTTACAGGTGAGCTTAAATGGTATAGCGGATGGAACACGACTGACATTCCTTTAAAAGGTTAAAAAAAGAAGAAGTAAAAAAGACCAACAACAAAAATGTAAAAACAGGACAGGTAACCACTTCAGGGCAGATTCATACCCAGGTAACAACAGAACCAAGACAGAGCTTATAACTAAGAGTTTTGTGGGTGTAAGCACATGCCAAATCCCATCAGGTAACTATGCCATCCTTAAGAAACTTGTAGTGCCATCAGCAGCATCCTGAAGTCTGAAGATGCCACCCAGGTATCAGTTTTAGAGGCAGCTTGTTCCCCTAACAATGCCAGCCCATTCTGCACAAAGTCAGAAATGGGACAATACAGCACGCTCAGGGAAAATTACTTTTGAAATTGAGTTTTTAATCTTTTTGTTAGGGATTGTTTTTAAACAACCATCAAGGCAGAAAACGCTTCCTTTTTTTTTAATCAGGGGAATACAGTGGGCATATTAAAGGTGGACTTTTAATGAAAAGATAATAAAAGAAAAATAAAAAATTAGAATTATTAGCTTAACCTCTGATACTGAGCACGCTGGGCTGCACATTAGAATCACCTGGAAAGCTTTTAAAAATGTTAATGCCCTGGCCCCAGCCCTAACCAATTATATTAAAATCCCTGGGGTGGGACCCAGGCATGAATACTCTTAAAGCTCTCCAGGTAATTCCAATGTGCAGCCCAGACAGGAATCCACTGCTCTACAGGGAGTTAGTCTAAATTTTGACTATCAAATATTTGTCATTAAAGCAGGATAAGGTCAGGTGCAGTGGCTCATGCCTATAATCCCACCATTTGGAGAGGCCCAATTGGGAGGATCACATGAAGTGAGTAGTTTGAGACCAGCCTGGGCAAATAGTGAGATTCTATCTCTACAAAAAAAAAAAAAAAAAAAAAAAAAATTAGCCAGGCATAGTGATGTGCACCTGTAGTCTCAGCTACTCAGGAGGCTGAGATAGGAGGATCTCTTGATCCTGCAATGAGCAGGCTGCAGTGAGCTTTGACTGTCCCATTACACTTTAGCTTGGATGACACAGCAAGAATAAGTCTCTAAAAATAATAAATAAAAATAAGATTAAACTAAATTAAAAATTTAAAAATAATGAGGCCGGATGTGGTGGCTCATGCCTGTAATCCCAGCACTTTGGGATATCAAGGCAGGTGGATCACCTGAGGTCAGGAGTTTGAGACCAGCCTTGCCAACAGAGTGAAACCCCCGTCTCTACTAAAAATACAAAATTAGCCAGGCTTGGTGGCACACGACTATAGTCCCAGCTACTCAGGAGGCTACGACACAAGAATTGCTTGAACGTGGGAGGTGAAGGTAGGAGTGAGCTGAGATAGTGCCATTGCACCCCAGCCTGGGTGACAAGAGCAAAACTCTCTCAAATAAAATAAAATTAAAAATTAAAAAAATAATAAAGCAGGATTAACCAGATATCCTAGGAGTACAGTTACCCTAAAATATCACCCAATTGAATATAAAAGTGTCATTTTAACAATTTGTCTTTTTAAGTCAAATATACCCAGATTTGACTCTCTTCAGATATTTCCAAAGCAGAGGCAATTATCTCTTAAATTCAGATATTTTTCTTCAATACACTTATAATGAGCATGAGATACAAACTAGCTGAGAATGAGTCTAAACCCCACTCTTCTACCCTCCTTGGTTGGCCTTTCCAAAAAGAAAAAATAATACAGGCAGAGTAACTTCTCTTAAAGGTTTCAAAACAAAATAATTAAGATGAAGCTAGGTAAACAACCATGAAATTCAGTGAGGTATTTCCTTTATCTTTTAATAGTTACAGACTCAGGGTCTGTCATGGAAATAGCTGCATAATTTTGACTCTGCCAAATCATTCAGTGAAATTACATCACAGAAGAGCTGCCTGTGCCCTGTGGGGGCTCTGAATAGTATGTACCCCTTTGGCCATTTGGGACTTGCCTGCTGAGCTGTGAAGTGGTAGGTTTTTTCCCAGCGTATGGACTCTTTCTAATTATATAGTATCATGACAATTTGCCCAGCCTAATTAGGGGAGGTTATCCAACCCTGATTGAGGACACTCAATAAACAATAATGAAAAAGACAGCTTTAATTGTCCTAAGGCTTGAAATTTCTCCCACGGAAAATATCAGGGGCAGTGGCTAGATGACTGGATTTCTAAGAAAAGGGTAATTCTCTCTATGAGGGACAGGAGTAAATCTTGAAAGCAGCCATGAAAATAGACATGAAAAACCTCCAGCCCACAAATGTTATTTGGTCTCTTTCCCTCCAGAAGACATTCAGATAGTAAAGGGAATGAAATCAGCACTCCTTAGTTAACACACCTTAGTCGCCTGGTAGAAATACTAAGTCATTCCAATCAGGAAGATAGTTGTGATTAAGACTCCTACACTAGCTGGCTTCCAAGTGGTGGTGGTGTATTTGTTTCTCAGTATAAAATGGTATGGGAATACTTTTCAACAACAAAAAGAAAGGAAGTACTCTTCCATAATGCCTCATGGATAAATCTCAAAAGCATTATGTACAGTGAAGAAAGCCCCATAATGTATGATTCTATCTATATGAAATGACCATTAAGGCAAATCAATAGAGACAGGAAATAGATTAGTGTTTGCCTAGGACTAGGGGTGGAAGAAGGGATTGACTGACAATGGCGAGGAGGGATCATTTTGGGGAGGATGAAAGTGTTCTAAAATTGGCTTGTGATGGTTGTACAGTTCTGCAACATCATTGTACACTCAAAATGGATGATTTTATGGCATGTAAATTATAACTACGTAAGACCATTTGAAAAAGTTGATATTGTACCAGGAAGGTTAGCGTCTGGGGCTGGTTCTTCCGCTGCCATGCAGGTGGCCTGTCACTAACACTCCTCAAGAATTCTGCTTGTTCTCCATTTCCATTTATAAAACGTTAGAGGGATGGTGGAGGACGAAGGAGAACACATTATCAAATCTGAGATTCTGTGCAGTCACAAGTCACCAAGTCTGGGAATTTGGAAACGCAATCAGGCATAAATTCTTCCTGAGGTGAAAAAGAAGCAAAGGTACCGGCTGTCTGGGGTCTGAGACACCTCCCACGCGTGGCCCTAGGCAGGAGCGCAAATGGAGCCGCTGGGGAAAGTTGGACCCCAGCAGAAACGAAGGCGCAAGGCCGAATACCTAAGGTCCAAAAGATTAGCAGTTAGTTGACAGGGTTTCTAACGAAAACAGGGCATGCATTGACCAAACCCAGGGTGGTTTTACTTCAGAAGTAAGAACTCTGTTTCCACCAGAGCACCAAGTTGGGAAGTTCGGTTCTCAGGCCGCGTGGACCGGCAGCTCTCAGGGTTCCCGGGCATCGGGGTGGGTGGCGGCCGCCGCTGCCCCAGCAGCCCTGATCCCCGAAGAGCAGAACCGGCAAGGGCGCTGCTCCTGCCGTCGGGCCCTCCCGCACTCATTGAGACGACGGCGCGGGGACCTTAGTGCCCCTTCCAGGGACCGGCGCCGCGTCCAGGTGGCTGCGCCCGCGCTGCTGGAGGAGGCGCCTCCGCGCCGGCCTCACCCCGGGACCGGGAGGGGGCGAGGGCGGAGCTGGACGGTTGCCGCCCAGCCCGGGGGACCGGCTCCCGCGCCCTCCCGCGCCCCTCGTGCCCCCAACACAGTGCTCATGCGCGCGGCCTAGCCTATATAGGGGCCGCGACGGCCGCGCCTTCCGCACTTCGGCGCAACCAGGCGATCTCGCGCAGGTGCAGAGCCCCGGGCTGCGGGCTCAGGAGCGAGGGATCCCTGACGCCTCTGTCTCTGTTTCTCTGTCGCTCCCAGCCTGTCTGTCAGTCTTGGTATTGGCACCCCCTCCCCGCTGCGGGGTTGCACACTGACCCTGGGCTTGGCTCGATTTGCCACCGAGGCGCCTCCTGCAGACCTAGAGGGGCGGCTGGCCCGGAGCAGCGGCTCGTCTGTGTCCTCTGTCCCCTGCGCCGCGTCCGGGGTCCGAGGGGTGCGGGGCTCTGAGGAGGTGGCGCGCGGGGCCCCCCACATCCCGGCTTTGCCCCCATTCTCCCTCTCTCCCAGGTCGGAGCAGCATCTCAGGCACCATGTCCGCAGCCTGGATCCCGACTTTCTGCCTCGGTGGGTGCGCGCCCCTCACGACCCTGGCTCCTTGCTCCTCGGGTTGGAGGCTGGAGCCAGCCCTCGCGCTTCTCTCTTCGCAGGTGTGTGTCTGCTGCTACTGCCGGGGCCCACGGGCAGCGAGGGAGCCGGTGAGTCGGGGAGCTGGGGTGAGTCCAGGCGGTCGCAGGGGCTGAGCACCAGCGGGTACTAGCGGGACTCAGATCCAGCCCCCTGGGCGACGGCCCGAGGGCCCGAGAAAGAACGCGCGAAGGTTGGAGCGTCGTGTAGCGCGCCTGCGTTAACCCCTGCGGCCAATCTGCTACTGCTCACCTGTTTCTCCCACGGGAGGGGGCTGCTAGGGTCCAGTGGGGGGACGTTCTCCCAGAGCACTAGGAAGAACGCCTCCTCCAGGCCAACCCACAGCCACATACCCCAGACCCGCCGAGCGCGGGCAGCGGGAGGTAGGGGCAGGAGGACTTGAGCCCCGCCGAGGAGCACACCCCTTCTGGGCTCCGCTGCGTTGGGGGTGGAGGAGAAGCCGCCAGACCCGACTTCAGGCTGCAGTAGCCGAGTGAGAGGGAGGCGAACATCGCTGTCCCACCTTGTTTGACTCGCTAGCGATGTTTCTAGGTTTAACCCCTATAATCGGAAGCACGTGCGGTCTCATTCCACATGCGAGAGAGTCTAAAAAGTTTGTACCACGTGTAGAGAGGCCCGGGTATGGGTGTGTGGTTTGGTGTATTTTCTACAATGTAAAAGGCAGTGCTTTCCTAAGATCTACCGTTTGTTTTACTTGAAAGTAGGAATGAGGGTAAGTATTGCACACGGCTGTATTTCTCCCGCTGCACTTAACCAAAGTCAGTGTTTGCAGCTAAAGGCGGTCGGTCTCCGCACCTCATTCTGCTGCTACCCCCCACCTCAGCGGAAATGGGAGGAAGGATTAAGGCTGTTTGATGTTAGGTATGAGGCTGTTTGGGGTAAGGATTCTAACTTCTCAGCTCTCTAGACTGTTTGAGAGCTAAGAAATGGGCATTGCACCTGCATCCTTCCTTCTCTTCCATGAAATGTAAAGTCCAGGGTACCGGTCACCACAAAGCGCACAGAGGAGGGTGCTTGTCAGAGGCAAGGTACTCAGTTGGGCAGATGACCAGAAAGTATTCCTCTGCCTTGGAAAAAAGATTTTGAAATTAATGTATGTTTCAGAAAGGTTTGGATAACCATAACTTCCCATGTTTGAAAAATAGTATTTAATAACATTAATCTCAATTTAGTATTGACAGTAAATTGACATGTTGTATTATGTTATCTTGTTACTTGTTGCCAAGAGCTTGTCTCTTCCTAGCATCATTTATAGTAGACTTTGATTCTTTAGCTTGAGAATATTAACAGCGCTTTCTAAAAATGCATCCACTGCCTGATAAATCTTTTTGGACAGATCTGGAGCGGAAATAATCAGGTTCAATTTAGATAAAAATGCTCTATTCTGAAGGGACTCACTTTTCTGTTTTCTGTCCTTCGGGAGTTGTAGAATGTTGTTTGGGCAAATTAACCCCAGGGCTTTAATTTTCTCATCTATAAAGTGAACAATAGAGTTAAATAACTTTCTGTGAATCTAAGCATCTTTTTGCAGATCCTTAACATGTGATTTTAAGGATCTGCATTTGTAGGCTAACTAGGGTAAATGATCCTATGTAGGAAAGGATGGCTTTGATTTGTGCACGTCTATGAAAATGTTCTGCAAAGGCTCAATCCAGATTTACTATCTTTACCTCAAGCAACTATGTACACAGTGTAACCAAAGTTGAGATTTAAAATTTCTTTTTTCTTCTAGAGACAAGATCTCATTCTGTCACCCAGGATGGAGCATAGAGATGCAATCATAGTTCACTGCAAGCTTGAACCTCTGGGCTCAAGCAATCCTCCCACTTCAGCCTCTCTAGTAGCTGGGAGTACAGGCATGCACCACCATGTGTGGCCATTTAAAAAAAAATTTTTTTTTTGTAAGAGATGAGGTCTCGCTATGTTGCCCAGACTGGTCCTGAGCTCCTGGACTCAAGGAGATCCTCTCATCTTGGCCTGCTAACATGCTGGGATTACAGGCATGAGCTACCATGCCCAGCCAAGACTTTTTCTATTTTTAGAATTAATAAATATTAAGTGACTTTTATTTTCTAGTTCACATATATTTCCAATTATGTATTTCCAACCTGATTAAGAACTGAGAAGCCAGGCACAGTGGCATACATGTAATCCCAGCTACTAGGGAGTTGGAGATGGATCACCTGAGCTCTGGAATATGAGCCTAGCTTGGGCAACTTGGCGAGTCCCCATTTCAAAAACAAAGCAAAAAACAGAACTTTCACATTAGATTTTTATAGTATCTGGGGACTATATTAAATTGGAAAACAACCTTGTGGCTTGCCAACAGCTGGACTGGTTTGGAATGGTATATAAGTCACTTAACTATAAGTGTAGAAATTATGGAAGTAAAACTTAAATCTCACATGGTAGTCTCCCCACCACTATGCCCCAAGAAGTCCTAAGAATGCTTACAATATTATCTCCTCTCTCTTTAGCTCCCCTTGCTATCACATGTTTTACCAGAGGCTTGGACATCAGGAAAGAGAAAGCCGATGTCCTCTGCCCAGGGGGCTGCCCTCTTGAGGAATTCTCTGTGTATGGGAACATAGTATATGCTTCTGTATCGAGTATATGTGGGGCTGCTGTCCACAGGTAAGCCCAAACACACCAGGGTGGGAAAGAAATGCATACATGATTATTCCTTTCCTGCTTTAGCCATCTGGATCCCTTTCCTCCCTGCATTCTTTCTTTTGGTGCCATTGTGACCACAGAAAATGGATATATTTTCAAGGTTCTCCTGGATATACTTGAAACACCAAATACACATGGGAAGTTTTCTGACAAAAGGCAAATTGCATTACTTCTTGATGGCTAGATTCCTGTGATTCTAAAACATTCCTAATCATGTGATATATTACTGAGTTATTACTATGTGCCAGCTATTGTTTTAACTTCCACCACAACTCTACAAGGTAGGTAGAATTTTACTCATGTTACAGATGAAGAAACTGAACTCAGAGAGCTGTCAAGTATCTTGCCCAACGTGACTATGGTTAGCAAGTGCCATACTATCCTGCAAAATAGCCAGTATGATACTTTTTTTAAAAATGCAATCCAAGAGCATGTAGTTAAAGTGAGTATCTCAGGACAATTGTTTGGTGCTCTGAATTTCTAAGTTGCAGGTAATGGGATATTACAAGTGTATTCTTATCAACACTTAAGAAGTTTGACAACACAACCATTTTTTCCAGGCAAATTGTGTTATTGTGTAAACAAGTTTTTAAAAGGCTAGCAGCAGCCACGTATGGTGGCTAATCCCATCAGTTTGGGAGGCAGAGGCGGGCAGATCACTTGAGGTCAGGTGTCTGAGTCCAGCCTGACCAACATGGTGAAATCCTGTCTCTACTTAAAATACAAAAATTAGACAGATATGGTGTGTGTGCCTGTAATCCCAGCTACTCGGGAGGCTGAGGCAGGAGAATTGCTTGAACCTGAGAGGCAGAGGTTGCAGTGAGCTGAGATCATGCCACTGCACTCCTGCCTGGGCTACAGAGCAAGACTCTATCTCAATCCATCCATCCATCCATCCATCCATCCATCCATCCATCAATAGCAGCATCTTTAGATGACTTCCCTGATGAGCTATTTTCTTGATTAATCAAAGCAATAGATACAACATGGTGCTATAAGTCAGTGGGATGCCCTGAAAAAGTGTGGATAGTGTCTCACCTGCTTTTCTTGTGTTGCAGGGGAGTAATCAGCAACTCAGGGGGACCTGTGCGAGTCTATAGCCTACCTGGTCGAGAAAACTATTCCTCAGTAGATGCCAATGGCATCCAGTCTCAAATGCTTTCTAGATGGTCTGCTTCTTTCACAGTGACTAGTACGTATAATTATTGTTCTCACTCTGTAATATTTTCCCACTCCCACAAAAGTTTTCTGCTTTTCTTAGCCGAGCCTTTTTAACCCTGATGGAAAAACCTGTGATCAAGACTGAAGTTGACATATAGAGGTAAACTGTAGGTTAGACTGAGGGGTCAAGTACCCACTGAAACCAAATTTAGTTGAATAGAGGACAGTCTTACTGGCAGATGATGGCAATAGAAACTTGAATTATCAGCAGGCTGCCTGGACACTTACCAAAGAACTGAAAAACTACTGAATGATCCTTTAAAGATACAATGGATAAGCATTTTGGTTCTCTGAAACTAGCATGCAGTAGGATATTTGCAACTACCATTACCATTACCATTACCCTATTACATTTGTCATCATAGAGAGCCCTGAATTAGATTCTTAATACTTTGGTGAAGAAGGAAACGGGGAAAAAATAAGCTTGTTTTTATTTTAACAGAAGGCAAAAGTACTACACAGGAGGCCACGGGACAAGCAGTGTCCACAGCACGTCCAGCAACAGGTATGTACTATGAAACCTAACTTCTAGTTGCCCAGCACAGCATTTGGAAGGTAGGAATAAATGTGTTGTTGATAGAAGATTTTCTTAAAGAAATTTGATATTAAAGAGAAACAAACCAAATGTCTTAAGTTTACTGGTATATTACATATGGAAACATTCAATTTTATGTGTAGTTTTAAAGATAGGGTCTCACTCTGTTGCCCGAGCTGGAGTGCAGTGGTACAATCACAGCTCATTGCAGCCTTAAACTCCTAGGCTCAAGCAATCTTCTCACCTTGGTCTTCTGAGTAGGTTGTACTACAGGCACATGCCACCACACCCAGGTAATTTTTTGTACTTTTTTGTAGAGACAGAGGTCGAGCTCTGGTGCCCAGGCTGGTTTTGAACTCCTGATCTCATACAGTCCTCCTTCTTCAGCCTCCCAAAGTTCTGGGATTATAGGCATGAGCCACTGCACCTAGCCCAATAATTCTCTTAAAGTCCTCCCATCTTCTCCCAAATTTGATAAACCACACCTAACAAATGGTCAAAGTACCATGAACTTCTAGTTCCATTTGCTTCATTAAATTCTATCACTGCACTGTCATGTGAATAAAAGAAATGTGTGTCTATTGTGAGAAATAGCCAGGGATCCCCTTTTGTATGACTATGGCAGTTTTAAAGTCAAAGATATTTCTTAATATCCTAATGTTCTTACATTAGGATCTAAATGTTGATCCTAATGTTTCTGCCTCACCTGTGTGTTTAGGGTATTAAAGTCCTGGATTAGAGGCATATCAAACATGTAAGCCTACATACTGATTTATTTGTTGGGTCATTGCTTTCCCTAGTCGAGAAAATCCTGAGGAAACTAATTTTTTTTAAAGTCCTTTCAAGAATGGCAGTCTGTTGTTATGAGCTTCTCCTCATGTGAGTTTCTTGCTATGTAACTATCTTCCTTTTGTTAATGCCAAGTACATCCTTTATTTCAGGTAAACGACTAAAGAAAACACCCGAGAAGAAAACTGGCAATAAAGGTAAGAATCAAGATCACCATTTGTGAAGGTAGCTTTTTCCCTCCCTCCTCTTGAGACTGCTAATGAGGGGATTGGTTTTGGTGTTCGCAGATTGTAAAGCAGATATTGCATTTCTGATTGATGGAAGCTTTAATATTGGGCAGCGCCGATTTAATTTACAGAAGAACTTTGTTGGAAAAGTGGCTCTAATGTTGGGAATTGGAACAGAAGGACCACATGTGGGCCTTGTTCAAGCCAGGTACCAACCTTGTGGAAATGGGAGATTTTTTAAAAATTATGTATTTATTTTGTAATAGACATATAATAATTATGTATACTTATGGGGTACATAGTGTTGTTTTCAGGCATACAATGTATAGTGGTCAAATCAGAGCAATTAGCATATCCATCACCTCAAACGTTGATCATTTCTTTGTGTTGGATGCATTCAAAATCAAATGAGGCCCAGCGCAGTGGCTCACACCTATAATCGCAGCACTTTGGAGGTCAAGGTGTGTGGGTGTATCACCTGAGTTGAGGAGTTCGAGACTAGTCTGGCCAACATGGTGAAACCCTGTCTCTACTAAAAATACAAAAAATAGCCGGGCATGGTGGCACGTGCCTGTGGTCCCAGCTACTCGTGGGGCTGAGGCGGAAGAATCGCTTGAACCCAGGAGGCGGAGGTTGCAGTGAGCTGAGATTGTGCCACTGCACTCCAGCCTGGCGACAGAGGGAGGCTCCGCCTCAAAAAAAAAAAAAAAAATTAGCCAGATGTAGTATCATGCGCCTGTAATCCTAGCTACTTGGGAGGCTAAGGCAGGAGAATTACTTGAACCCGGGAGGCAGAGGTTGCAGTAAGCAAAGATTGTACCACTGCACTGCAGCCTGGGCGGCAGTGAGACTGTCTCATTAAAAAAAAAAAAAAAAAAAAAAAAAACAACGAGAGGAGATTTGACTGATGTCTTGAATGATGACCAATGATCGATCCCTTTAGTGGGTAAATGTCAGTTCAGCATAAACATTTTGAGTTACGGACACACTGGATTCCTAAACTGTAAGTTCAGGATCTAAGACTGCCTGGGCAGACTGAGTGGATCTGAGTGCCTCCTTTTTGGAATAAAAGAATTTAGAAAACTGTGTGCTATCTATATAAGAACCAGAAGGTAGACTGGAGAGTCCTATTGCTTACACAAATCACCTTTCCTTTCCTTATCTACTCTGCTCAATTCCTAATTTCTCTTTTCTGAAGAAAGAAGCAGTGATATATGCCTGTTCCACCTCCCTATTCTGTTGTTACTCTTTTTAGCTCTTTTCATATTCTCTTGGTTGGTGATCTGAAGCATAACCTTTCTCAAGCTCAAAAAAAAAATTCCCTCAAACATATGCCCTAGCCCAGGCTGGAATGCAATGGCGCAATCTCTGCTCACTACAACCTCTGCCTCCCAGATTGAAGCAATTCTCCTGCCTCAGCCTCCTGAGTAGCTGGGATTATAGGCACACACTACCACAACTGGCTAATTTTTGTATTTTTAGTAGAGATGTGGTTTCACCATGTTGGCCAGGCTGGTCTCAAACTTCTGACTTCAGGTGATCCACGGCCTCAGCCTCCCAAAGTGCTAGGATTACAGCTGTGAGCCACCACACCTGGCCCATTCAGTATTTTAAGGAAATATTTGACTATCTGTATTATTTTTTAAAAGCTCAGACTATAAAAAATTCCTTGCATCCTGTTTTTTCATCCTTTAGTATTTTGAACATTTTCTCATATCACAAGTATTCATCAAAAATTTCATAATATTCCTCTGCATGATTATTTAGCCATTCTTTTACCATTTTTTCACTACATTACACACTACATTGTGATAAACATCCTTATATCATCTTTGTGCCCATCTGTGATTATTTCATCAGGTTAGATTTCTAGAAGTGAGATTCTGACTTAAGGCCTCTGATATAAATAGTGAAATTGAGCCATGCACAGGGGTTCGTGCCTGTAGTACCAGCTGCTCGGAGGGCTGAGGTGTGAGGATCTCTTGAGCCCAGGAGTTCAAGGCTGCAGTGAGCTATGATGGCACCACTGCACTCCAGCCTGGGCAACAGAGCAAGGCCCTATTTCTGAAAAAACAAATAAATAGAGAAATTGCTTCCTAAAAAGGTGAACTAGTTTAAACTACTAACAGCAGTGTATAAGGGTGTATAAACAGTACCATTACAAATATTAATTTCTATTTCATTTATTATTTTTTACAAGTGACTCGCTCTTTAGATAGAATTTGTTTTGGTGTGAGAAGAAAATTTACTGTTTTTACATAATTTAGTCATTTGTCTCTCACCTTTAAAAAAAATGGGTTCCTTATTTCATTGACTTATGGTATCACATTTATACCTGAGTTTGAGCAATTCTATTTGATTCATATGCTAATCCTTACTTTTTTTCTATACTGCTTTAATTATCATAGTATTATTGCACATTTTGCCATCCCATGAGTCAAATTCCCTTGCAGCACTTTTTGTCTTATACTTTTTTCTGAGTACTTTGACCCAATTCTTTTTGAAGATGAAAGCTTCATTACCTTGTAGATGCATACAAATACTAGCTTCTTGTAACTTCCTGGTTTGTAGTTTTTCTCTTTTAGAAAGACCATTAGAATAGATAAACCATGTCAAGTTTATATGTAAGTCAAAGAATAGAATATATCTGTTATAGGATACAAAAATGAGATAATTTCATTAATCATAATCTGGACAGTTGAAAAGTGACAAGTGAAAAGATTTTCAACCCATAAAATCTGAGTTTGTGACCCAATATTCCATCAGGTATGTATGCAGAATTACAGTGTTATACTTCTCCCTCAAAAAATCTTGACTGAATAAAATAGCTACTGATAATGCTAAGATCTTAAAATTCTGCACTATGAAATATTGACTCATCTAGAAACTAAACACTACAAATTGTGCTTTGGTTGTTTATACTCAAGAAGGTCTCTGATGAACACAGAGTAGTTATATAAAAGAAATTCCTTTAATATTAAATATGGGAAATGAGATCTCAAAACTCTTACAATACACATAATTTTAAGATCCACAAATGTCATTATCATTAAAAAAAATTCAATATTCTAACTATAATTCATTTTACCTTTTCTCTTAAAAAGTGTTGACCATCACATCAATGAAATTGTTTCTTCTGAACAGAGAGACCTGGGTTAATAGATAGACACTACTTAGAGCCTGTGGGGTTCCACACTGGAACAGAGCCTAGTCTGATACACAGACACCTCCTAATTTAGTTTGGCTACCTGGTGCCCAACTCTGCGGACTTCTGTTAAACCTGAGGCCCTAAGCCAGGCCTGGTTTTAAGTGCTCCATATAGTTTAGGCATGGACTTTGGAGCCAGACAGCGTGAACTTAAAATGCAGCTTTGTTTCATCAGGCAAACTCCCTAAATGCTCTGAACCTCAGTTTCTTCATTTACACAACTGGGATAATAATTCCAACCTTGTAGCGCTATAATAAAATGAGGTTATACAAGTGTTATACATTTGGCATATTACCCAGAATATAATAAATCCTCAATATAGCAATTCTTTGTTACACCTCTGAAATATCCCCAGTAATTCAAGTAAAGATGTAATCCCTTAGTTGACTATGTACTGTGGAATTGAGAAAGTTATGTGTTGTTTGGTTTTAAAACTATTTTTAAGGCATGTAATGTTGCTTATTTTACCTTTTTAATTCTCCCTGAATAACATTTTCTTTCCTCCACTTAGTGAACATCCCAAAATAGAATTTTACTTGAAAAACTTTACATCAGCCAAAGATGTTTTGTTTGCCATAAAGGAAGTAGGTTTCAGAGGGGGTAATTCCAATACAGGTAAGTAGACTTTGATACCTGGGAAGTGATGTAGGAGAGAGTTATCAGTGATCAGACATGTAAAACAGCATTATGCTATTTTATATGAGCAGATGTGAAATTCCTCCTGGAATTGAAATCTTGGCTAGGTTGGTATTTGATCATTTGAGATAAATTTTCAATTTATAATGGAAAGTATACCAAAGTTGATATTTCTTATTTTAAAAAATATAAAGCATGGTGATTTAGAATTTTCATATGCTGGATTGACTAGATATAACGTTGAAGAAGTACGTCTTTGTAATGCTAAAAAGAAGCAAAGATCAACAGACTTATATAATGAATGCAGATATGGCAGAAAGAGTGAGAGTAGCATTACTGTTGCCTCTGAAGAGAGACTTCTTAGGGGTAATAATCAGTTACCAAAGACCTACATAGAGAGTACATACACAGAAGTTGGAATCAGTTTTGTGTTTCTAACTGGTGATTGATGTGGGGTAAACAAATGTGAGGCTTCTAGGAGGTGGAGGGGGAAGTAATATGGTTTGTGAAGAGAAAAAATAGGCCTGGTAGATAAACTTTCCCAGCTGATGCATCTGTTACTGAACTGGGTTATATATGATTCTATTTGTGTATATATCCCCACTCCACTGCCAGTTCTATATAATTCTTAAACTTTGCAGCATCAAATGCTACAAGTTTGCTTCTTTTTCAAACTTAGGAAAAGCCTTGAAACATACTGCTCAGAAATTCTTCACGGTAGATGCTGGAGTAAGAAAAGGGATCCCCAAAGTGGTGGTGGTATTTATCGATGGTTGGCCTTCTGATGACATCGAGGAAGCAGGCATTGTGGCCAGAGAATTTGGTGTCAATGTATTTATAGTTTCTGTGGCCAAGCCTATCCCTGAAGAACTGGGGATGGTTCAGGATGTTTCATTTGTTGACAAGGTAAAGTGGTGAGGGCTATCTTCTGTTACAGTGATAGATACTCCATTTTGGACCTCTGAGAGCAGTGCTGACTGCCTCTTATCTAGATTAATTTTAACACTCAGGATTTTCCATAGTTTTTAAGAAGAAACAACTTTTGATCCTTTTGGATATCTTTTGTCTCCCCTATTAGGCTGTCTGTCGGAATAATGGCTTCTTCTCCTACCACATGCCCAACTGGTTTGGCACCACAAAATACGTAAAGCCTCTGGTACAGAAGCTGTGCACTCATGAACAAATGATGTGCAGCAAGACCTGTTATAACTCGGTGAACATTGCCTTTCTAATTGATGGCTCTAGCAGTGTTGGAGATAGCAATTTCCGCCTCATGCTTGAATTTGTTTCCAACATAGCCAAGACTTTTGAAATCTCGGACATTGGTGCCAAGATAGCTGCTGTACAGTTTACTTATGATCAGCACATGGAATTCAGTTTCACTGACTATAACACCAAAGAGAATGTCCTAGCTGTTATCAGAAACATCCGCTATATGAGTGGTGGAACAGCTACTGGTGATGCCATTTCCTTTACTGTTAAAAATGTGTTTGGCCCTATAAGGGAGAGCCCCAACAAGAACTTCCTAGTAATTGTCACAGATGGGCAGTCCTATGATGATGTCCAAGGCCCTGCAGCTGCTGCACATGATGCAGGTAAGGTCTTTGTTCTTTGTAGGAGAAGGGGACTGAAAAGGGGTTCAGTGAATTTTAGGAGTAAATAAATACTTACTTAAGCATTTATTTCATTGAACAAACACCTGCAGCTTTACCCAATATTAACTGTCAAAGCAGCCCTACTCATCTCATTCTACAGATAAGGAAGCAAACTTCCTGGAAATGACACATCTAGTAAGTGGCAAGGCCAAGATCCAAACCTAGGCATTCTGGCTCCAGACTCCACACTCCTAACCACTGTATTGTTGGGAGAACTGCCATGAGAACCATGTCATGTTAAGGAAATGTTATGGGTGCTCACATATAGCTCAAACTTGAACTTTATCTCCAAATAATCAGTTTATCATAACCTACCATGAGTTTGCCATTCAGTAATTTATCCTAACTAACTTTCTTGTGAGACAGGTTATTGCTGTCACCAAGCTGGAATGCAGTGGTGTGATCACAGCTCACTACAGCCTCCAACTGTTGGGCTCAAGCAATCCTCCTGCATCAGCCTTCCGAGTAGCTAGGACTGCAGGCACATGCCACTGCCCCTGGCTAATTTCTAAGTTTTTTTCTGTAGAGATGGGGGTCTCACTTTGTTGCCCAGGCTGGTCCCAAACTCCTGGGCTTAAGCGATCCTCACACCTTGGCCTCCCAAAGTGCTGGGATTACAGGTTGAGCCATCACACCTCACCCTTTTATTTCAGTCAAGTTTGTCTGGCATGAGTTTCCTAAGATAAGGTCTCCCGTAGACTTTACTTATCCCATCAAAACTTCCTTGGTCAGGAGCAGTGGCTCACACCTGTAATCCCAGCACTTCGGGAGGCCAAGGTGGGCGGGTCACCTGAGGTCAGGAGATCAAGACCAGCCTGGCCAACATGGTAAAACCCAGTCTCCACTAAAAATACAAAAAGTAGATGGGTGTGGTAATTCACACCTGTAATCCCAGCTACTCAGGAGGCTGAGGCACAAGAATTGCTTGAACCCAGGAGGCAGAGGCTGCACCGAGCCGAGATCATGGCATTGCAGTCCAGCCTGGGCGACAGACTCTGTATCAAAAAGAAAAAAAAACCAAAACTTCCTTTTTTTCCCCCCTTAAGATAATGAAAACACACTCTGGTGTTATAAAAGGGTATAGGAAGGATTTCTTTCTTCCTCACCCTAACCTTAATATTACTTTTGGCACAGGCCTCATTCCTGAAGACATTAACATAATGTGTTGTTGAGATCAAATAGGCCAACAAAAAGCTAAGATTCCCTTTCTAAGGATATAACTGAGTGACAGGAAGGGAGAATCAATGGACTTGCTTTTTTTATACTCTCTATAACTCCTTTTCCCTGCTTAATTCCTAACGACTTAACCTTTTTCCTTTCTACACATTAGTACCTCTGTCAATGTACTTATGTATTTTTACAGATATTGATGAAATATGATTAAGACAGAGAAGACATGCAATTTAAGCTCTACATCTAGCTTATAAAAAGTATTTTTTAGACATCAGCAACTAATCTGTGTTGAAAAAAAGACCTGTTTACTATCAGACTCCTTAATACTAAGTTTGCTGAACTTAACAGGATTCTCTTCAGGCTACAAATAAAGTGAATTAGGTTGACTAAACTTCAGGAGGTTGGAGTATACCAAAATTGATTTGTGAAAATTATCCCTTAGTGACATTGAAAGTTGCAAAAGCCAGAAAGTAGGGTAGGATTTTAGGGCTAGATCACAACTGTTTTTATTTTCAAGCTCTTGCTCTTTCGCCCAGGCTGGAGTACAGTGGTGCAATTGTTTTATTTTTTTAAAACTGTAATTATATGCTGGGCTTGAGCTAAACAATCTGAACTAGAATGTAGAACTGAAAAGAAGTGAGGAAAACTGAGGCGCAGGAAAAAAGTATCTTTTTTTTTTTTTTTTTTTTTTTTTGCCAGGGAGTGAGAGTCAGGAAAGGAGACTGGAACTATTGGAAATCGTTCCAGGTAGTTTTTACATCATCTAAACCTGCTGTGTATCTTGTGTGTTTACAACTCTGAGTACTGTATACCACTAGAAGGGGAATGAAGCCTTAGATCTGTAGAGGAAAACTATTACAGAAACTCCAAAAGTTATAGAAAATTGCACGCAGCATTAGATAGATGGTACTCTACACTAAGAATCTGCTAAATGAGGCTGGGTGTGGTGCCTCACACCTGTAATCCCAGCACTTTGGGAGGCTGAGGCAGATGGATCGCTTGAAGCCTGGAGTTTGAGATGAGACTAACCTGGACAACACAGTGAAACCCCATCTTTACAAAAAATTTAAAAATTAGCTGGGCTTGGTGGCACACACCTGTAGTCCCAGCTACTTGGGGATTGGGGTGCTGAGAAGGATCGTTTGAGCTCAGGAAGTTGAGGCTGCAGTGAGGCTTGATTGTACTACTGCACTCCAGTATGGACAAAAGAGCCAGATTCTATCCCCCCGCCAAAAAAAAAAAAAAAAAAGAATCTGCTAAATGAAAACTTCTACAGTTGGGATTGGGGTGAATCCAACTAATGTAGTATCACCCTAAGTAAATGTACAGTTGTACTAAAAGCCTTCTAGTAACTCAAGTGAATGCAAATAAAATACCTCAATGAAACTGGAAATTACTCCAGTTTCATAGATACCTCTTGGGCAGTATTTTTTAATCACACCAAGAGTTTTGCTTTGGAATTATAGGCTGACATTTTCCAATTATTACAGTTTGCCAATACAAAGACAGAAATGGAAGGTTTGTCATTACCAAAGGACTAGTCACCATTCCTCAGACCCTTTGAACACTTTTACCATTTACTTATCCCATCTCTTGTGCCATTCTTTCGTGCTTTCATGTACTGTGACTCTGACTCCAGTATACTGTTTGATGATAGCAGGCCAATCCCATAGGGAAAATTTTCACCATCTCCATTTACTGAAGAATTTTTAAAAAGATACTGTGGATCAAGTTAAAAGTTTTCTTCTTTTCCTAGCTTACTAGGTGTGTTCTGTCATGAATGGATATTGAACTTTATCAAGTATTTCTTATCAGTGATCATGACTTATCTGTTAATGTGGTGAGGTACAGATATAGCAGAGCTTCTGGTTTGGACCAGTCTTTTGCCACTCTCATCACAACGACTGTGAAAACTTGTTGAGGGGATTTAATCATCCAGAAATTAGCAATCAGTTTTCGCTGCAACTATGTAATAGTGTATGGAAAACATACAGAAGTAATTCTAAATATAAGGTAGACCTGGTTTTTAATTCACTTTTAAATGTTTCCATTGTAGGAATCACTATCTTCTCTGTTGGTGTGGCTTGGGCACCTCTGGATGACCTGAAAGATATGGCTTCTAAACCGAAGGAGTCTCATGCTTTCTTCACAAGAGAGTTCACAGGATTAGAACCAATTGTTTCTGATGTCATCAGAGGCATTTGTAGAGATTTCTTAGAATCCCAGCAATAATGGTAACATTTTGACAAATGAAAGAAAAAGTACAAGGGGATCAATGTATAAATCGTATTCTCATAATACTGAAATACTTTAGCATAGTAGAATCAGATACAAAAGTATTATATTAAATATGTCAACAGCCTTTTAGGCAAAAGAGCACTCCTTTAAAGGTACTGCCTTCTGGTTACAATTTACAGTGTACTTTATTTGTTCAAAACACTGCTGAGGCTTCATAATCATGGCCCTTAGAAACTCAGGAAAAGAGGAGATAATCTGGATTAAAACCTTAAGAGTTCCAATGCCTACTAAATGTACTGATATGCAAATTCTGTAGCTCAATAAAAGAATCTGATACTTAGACCAAAAGCAACCTTCCTTCTCTAACCATTCTGTATTGATTATATAAGCAAAATGGAGAGAGAAACTTACTTAAATGGAAAACAGCTCTTTAACATAGTTCAGGTATACATATTTTGACCCAAGTGGATATTTTCTTAAAACCAATCAACGATAGCTTATTACTGAAGACTATAAAATCTGTATATAGAAAGGAGTCCTGTATCAAACTGCTTTTGTAGTGTTTTCATAACAACTTAGGACTAAAAATATCACACTGAATGAGAGCAGGATTGCCAGGTAGTTTTCTATTTCTCTCCTTAATTTTATATGTATATAGATATACTTGGCTTATATTGTTTAAGTCACCTAAGTACTTAAAGGTTAAGTTGGTAAAGTACTTACTGCTTATAAACATTTAGCTTTAAAGACAAAGACATTTCAAATAACTACAGGATGAAATACTGTAGTTGGAATATTTAAGCAATAAAACTGCTACTGAGTTATTGTAAGCTGGCTTACTTTTATTACTGCAAGTGTCTCTTCTGAGGATATGGTAAAAATTCGTGTGGAAACACCAATCTGAATTTTTTTTTTAAATCATGCAGTAATACCAAGAATATTTTTTTATTTCATTCAATTATTTACTGAGGCCAAGCACAGTGGCTCACGCCTATAATCCCAGCACTTTAGTAGGCTGAAGTGGGAGGACTGGTTAAGGCCAGGAGTTCAAGACCACCCTGGGCAACACAGTGAGACCCCCCTCCCCGACTCTACCAAAAAAAAAAAAAAATTAGCTGGGTTTGGTGATGCATGCCTGTAGTCCTACTTGGAAGGCTGAGGTGGGAAGACTGCTTGAGCTGAGGAGATCAAGGCTACAGAGAGCCATGATCACACCACTGCACTCCAACTTGGGTGACAGAGCAAGACCCTATCTCCAAAACAAACACACACACTAAAAAGACACAAAAGTTTATCGAATACCTACTGTTCTAGGCATTATACACAGTCACTACCTAGTTAAACAGTGTAAGATACTTCTGAGTACTTGCTTCACCAGAAATGTTTTGTATTTTTTACTTAAAAATGTTTGTGAAGTTGGTTCCTATGAAAGGAGAACATCAGGACGCCCTTAATGTGACTTAGATGATTAGCTCACCAAGGCCTCTCCCAAAAGACAGAGCGGTGCTCTATCAACCCATCTTGCCTGTCTTTTCTAAAGGCATGTCCTATCTCCTCCTCTCATCCACCTAAGCCCCCTGAAAAAGGTGTTAACTGGTTAGAATATACTCCAGTACATCCTTTAAGTCTTACAATTTTATACGCTGCATAGGAGGAATAAAAGGACAACATGCAGGGAGAAACAGAACTTGAATTGCCTTTATCACTACATAAAAATTTGAATTTGAAAATGGAGTTTGAGAAGACCACCTCCCCCTTTATAAAATGCTACAAATATGACTGAATCATGTAACAAGGATAATTTTAATTAAACATCATAAAAACTGGGTTTAGCATAACAGGATTTTTCCCCAGTAAGTAGACCAAAAACTCTCAGCCAGGAGTACAACCTCTAGGAAAGTTAAGCCAGCTTTAATGAAAACTCAGCTACCAGTCATTAGCCCCTTTAAAAAAGCAGTCTTTTTCTTTAATTTTATAATGGACAAAGTTTTGAGTAACCTTACATAACCGAAATCAGAACTTTACTATCAATAATTTTATAAGTAAACATAATCAAGATAATGGTTAACTACAGGAGACAGAGTAAAAAGGAAAGATGTATTACAATCCAACTTAAGCAGGCATGCTTAGATTTCAAATATGCTAGCCCATTTATAACTTAATGCATTAAATGCAATGTTAGTCTTCAATGGCTAAGTTAGCTAGTTTGAAATAATGGGAAAAGCAACATGAAATATGAGAGGCAGAATATGATTAACTATTCATATTAGGGAAAAAGTCAACATATTAAGATTTGTATAAAGTACTATTTAATGGTGCAATTAATCTATAGAATTTCCTATGTCTCAAATGGAAGCACACATAATGAAAATAAGACATTCTTTTTGCATACCTTTAGTCTCTTCCAAATGTTTAATACTGAAGAGAAAAATACAACCAAAGGAGATAAGAACAAAATAAATATATATACTAATTTTTATCCATTTCAGTTTTAATACACTCCAAATAGGTCAGTATTTATGCATTGCAATAATCATCACATTTCGGATCAATAGCAATGCACTGGGTTGGAATAGCTGCTAGAAACAATACTAGCTTTGGAAAAGTTTATTCTTTATTTCAAAAAAGAAGAAACAGGAGAAAGAGGAGAAAAGTACCCCCGCTAGTTCTTTAGTTCAATGTTCAGAAAAACAAAAAAAGATAATTAAAAAAAAACTTGCTGGGCGCAGTAGTGCATACCTGTAATCCCAGCTACTTGGGAGGCTGAGGCAAAAGAATCACTTGAACCTGGGAGGTGGAGGTTGCAGTGAGCCAAGATCGCGCCACTGCACTCCAGGGGGCAACACGCGTGAAACTCTGCTCGCGGTCTCAAAAAAAAAAAAAAAAAAAAAAAATGAAAAGTTTTAGTTTTTCATCAATGACTAAAATTGCCACTCAGATTTTTATAATAGATGACAAAATGTCTCAATATACAATGCAATTTTTCCCTGCAGCAGCAGCAAGTATTCAAATTGAATTTTACACATAAGTTTTCTAGTGTTCCCTTCTAATTTCATCTGTAATTCCCCTCAAAAACAAAGGATACTACCTTATTGAAGAAAGTTTCAAAATATTAATGTTTAACTTTATAAAACAACTTTTAACTAATAGGCTGGTGCAAAAGTCACTGTGTTTTTTGCCATTTCAATGGCAAAACCCACAATTACAAATAGCAAAAATCCATAATTACTTTTACACCAACCTAACAATATTCAATGTAGTTTATTCCTTAAATTTTTTTTGTGGAAACAGGTATGGCAAATGGGAACAACACTGCCATTAACTGAAATTCAGATTTAATAAAGTAATAGGATGTCTAAGCAAATTATTTAAAATGGAATCTGTGCATTTTGGGGGGTTATGCTGAATTCTGTAATTTAATGGAAGATTTTAAAAAATCCTTAAGTGAGGTGAAATACTTGCACATTATTAATAGTGTTACTGATCTACTCTTATTAGAATATCATTACGTAGTAAAGTTTGAAAGAACAGCATAAAAATGAAGGACTCACTAAGAAATCTCCATTTCCTAGTTTAATTATGGAGAGTAAAGTATTGCACTTTATTAATTCAGCACAAAATGATGTAGCCAACAGTAACATACAGGTACACAATTTAATATTTATTATATGCATTTTATATACATTATTTTTTCAACAGCTGTACGTTTGCTATGTGGTACAATCTTAAAAATTTGCTGATTCATAGTTTGTAAAACAAAAACCTTACAAAACTCATCAAAACTCGCAAACTGATCAGAAAAGTTTCTCGGAAGACTAGAAAAAATACTTTATTGTCTTAATCATGCATTACACAAACAAAATCTTTAGTTACACCATAAAATTAAGCACATCTAAAAAAATAAAACAGGGATAACTAGTCAAAACACAGCAGATTTCTGTATCCTGATTCAACTATTTTTGTATCCTATTTGTAATGCAAATAAAATTTTACTCCAAATATTTTTAAACAAGTTAGTTTTGCTTGGAATCATGGTAAACCAAGATATATATCTTAGGGGGAACCACCTTGGTTTGTAATTTAAACTATAAAATATTCTATTTTTAGTCTATTTTAGACTATTCAAAGAGTTCCAAAATAGATATACAGGTTCCTTTAGCACATTAATAAAAGGATATAAAGACCAACAAAAGGTGAAATAAATAATAGGCTATTAGCAAGATGGATAATCCTTGATAAATAAACTTGTAAATACAGTAAGATGTACAAAATATCACATAGTGATAGGATGCCAAGATTAGTTTTTTTTCTTTAAGAGTTCATTTGGAGTACTAAACCCCACTGTTTCATTTTAATACACTTAATAGTCCTTGGTTTATGAAGACATTTATGTGATGATGAAGGTTATTTAGCATCTGTATGGAAGGACTTAGCTGAGCTGTATTAGGCAGAAGAAGGAAAGAAAGTGATTACAGGGCAGCTGGTCAGTGAGATCTCTGTGTTTTAGGGTTATATAATGCAGAAAAACTTCAATACAATCTTGAGCACTGTTGTGACAGGCTAAATATATAAAAAGACTTATAAAAACTAGAATTTTATCCAAACATTTTGTGCAACTAATGCTAAAATATTTTAAGTTAAATTTTCTTCTTCTTTTTTTAAAGCAAAATAAATTTAAAGGGGAATCTGTGGCATTCAACTGATAAACAGAAGATCACGAAGAGATGAAAAAAAGCTACTCTTGGAGCTCACTTCCCCCAACAAGAGCACCACATTCCTAACCCTAAGGCAGCACACAGAGTCAAAAAAAAAAAAAAAAAAAAAAAGTCTTTTTTGAAAGATCAGACTCCACATTGGCTTAAAGACACCTAAAAACAGACATACGCTCAGTTCATATCCAGTACAGGCCACAAATACTGGAGTCCTTATTTTTTTGTCCCACAAAATACAGTAATTACAGTTAAATTAATAAGCTTGACATTAAGATGTTTTCCACCAATCTGTGCCTGCCCCAAATAGCTTTCACCAGGCAGATCACATGTAGTGTCATATCAGTAAGCCTTTTGATGGCAGTGATGCAGACCCTCTTTCTGTCCAAGCAAATCTTGTTATGATGCAAGTTTTTGTTGATTCATACAAATACTTTGGCAAGGGCATCAGCTCCTGCACTAGCTATATATGCTTTTGATGGGTGGAAAGCAACATCATAAATTGATTCATCCAATTTCTTTCTATGCGCTGTTATTTCTTGCACACATGTCTTGCTGTCTAAATTCCATAATCTGATAGAACAGTCATGGCCTGTAAAAGAACAAATAAAGTTTGTTTCTGAGGAACAATCTTTTATAAAGTTTGTGGGCACTACAGAACTTTAAAACTTACTTCCAGACATCAAATAGATTCCATTAGGATCTACTGCTAGACTTGTAACAGCATCCAAATGAGCTACCATAGAATGGATCATTTTACCTAAACAAAATATAACAGAGAAGATTAGGTTTTCACAAATACTAACTTGAGAGAACAGAAACTACAATATAGCATCAACATAAAACAATCACTATAGCAATTTTTTTTATTGTGGAAAAATATACACAACATAAAATTTACACTGTAAACATCTGAGTATACAATCCAGTGTCTTTCAGAACATTCACAGTGTTATGCAACCATCACCATTCTCTAGAGTTCAGAACATTTTCATCACTGGAAAAGGAAACCCCATACCCAATTAAGCAGTCACTCCTATTTGTCCCTCCAAGCCCTGGCCACCACTAATCAATTCTTTCTATAGACTGGTCTATTCTGGATGCTTCGTGGAAGTGAACTCATACAATATGTGGCTTTCTGTATCTGGCTTCTTTCACTTAATACAATGTTTGAAGGATAAATCTACTATAGTAATGTTTTCAAGAGAATTTTAATTCAAATGCAGAATTTTCTCTGATAATTACTCCTAAAAAAGACATCTGTGTAACATGTATTTGACAATATACATGTTAGACAATATACTGATAGACACTGTAAAACAATGACAATAGGATTACATCAAAGCCTTAAGATCATGTAAAATGGTATTAAGTAAGCCAAGTGTGGTGAGGTGTGTCTGCAGTCCCAAACTGTTCAGCAGGCTGAGGTCGGGGAATCACTTGAACCTAGGAGAGTTCAAGGCTGCAGTGCACTACGATTGTGCCTGTGAGTAGCCACTGTACTCTAGCTAGCCTGGGCAACATAGTGAAATGCTGTCAAGAAAGGAAAGGAAAACTGGAAGGAAAGGGGAAAGGAAAGAGAAAAGAGAAGAAAGAAAAAAGAAAGAGTGAGGGAGGAAAGAAGGAAAAGTGTTAGTGACAGACCTTAAGACTATTTTATATACTGGGCTAACAATAAATAAATCATCAGAAAATATAATTCTACCTAAACATTCCAGTATCAAGTTCACTTCACTTATCCTTTGAAATATAATCATTTTACATACACTAAAAAAGAAAGAAGGGGGTTAACAAATTACTCTAGATTTCCCCAGATATTAACAAAAACACTGCTCTGAAAAACATAATAAGTATCTTCAGTAAAGATTTGGCAAGCAAATGGAATTCAACAGCAAGTAGAATTTAAAAGACAAGTTGTGAATACGAAGTCGTATTGCACAAATACTTTGGGGCAACGGCATCCTGCAATGGCAATATATGCTTTGGATGGATAGAAAGCATTATAAACTGATATTATAGGAAAAGGGAAGGGAATAAAATAGAAACACTGACACTTTTCACTCAGCAATGAGTCTTTTATTACTCGAATGCCTGGGATGTCCCTAATGAAAGACAGGCTTTCCCCAAAATTCTAATTATAATCAATCATTAGCCATGTCTCTGGTCCCCTGATGATACTCTATACTAGGATATGAAAGAGGTCTAGTTTTGTTATTTGTGATGGGGCTATAGCTGTTGACCTGAATACAAAACCGCAACATAATAAAATATGCAAAAATACACTCCAAAAAGCCTATAAAAGGTGATACAGCAGGCCGGGCACAGTGGCTCATGCCTGTAATCCCAGTACTTTGGGAGTCCAAAGCGGGCAGATCACCTGAGGTCAGGAGTTCGAGACCGTCCTGGCCAACAGGGTGAAACCCTGCCTCTACTAAAAATACAAAAATTATCCAGGTGTGGCGGTGGGCACCTCTTATCCCAGCTACTAGGGAGGCTGAGGCAGGAGAATCACTTGAACCCGGGAGGTGGAGCTTGCAGTGAGCTGAGATTGCACCTCTGCACTCCAGCCTGGGTGTCAGAGTGAGACTCTGTCCCAAAAAAGAAAAAAAGTACTATCACTTTCTGGCACTATTAAACACTTATCAGTTGAAGATAAAGAAGTCTCTCATTTCAAACCACAACCGTCTCTCATTAATATGAAGAGTAATAAACAGAATAATCTTAGAAATTCTACTCTGCTAGCCCAAAAGAACAGGAAAATCTTCAACAAACTATCTTCAATTCCTTAGTTCAATATAATTTATCTTTCAGTTCTAGAATCCACTCCTCTCAAGATTCCTATAAAAGACCACAGCATATAAAATGGTTGGCCTCCATAATACTTTCTAAATATTAGGGGTTAAATACTAGGCATCATTAGCTTTCCTTATGTCAAATCTGTGATATTTAGTTTTATTTTTAAAATTTATTTTATTTATATTTTTGAGACAAGGTCTTGCTCTGTCACTCAGGCCAGAGTACAGTGGCACCAGCATGGCTCACTGCAACCTTACTCCTGGGCTCAAGCAACCCTCCCATGCAGCAACTGGGACCATAGGCACATGCCACCATGCCTACGAATTTTTAAATTTTTTGTAGAGACAGAATCTCGCATTGTTGCCTACCCTCAAACTGAAAGGAGCTGCTGATCTCAAACTCCTGATGTCAAGTGATTCTCCTGCCTCAGCCTCCCAAAGTGCTGGGATTACAGGTATAAGCCATCACACCTAGCCCTGATGCTAAGTTTTAATTCACAGTTCTAGTTCAAACTTCTCTCTTGAAAATGATCCTCTATCTCCTAAGTTTAACATCTCTAAACCAAAAGACTTTTTCCCAAAATAAGAACTATACATTTCTTTAAGGATGCTATAATTTTCCAACTCTAACTCCAGTTCTCCAGCCTGTGCACTAAACTAACCCTCACCCTGATTATCTTAAGTCAATTCAGACTTAACCCTTCTTCTCCAGAGTCACAAAATCACTTCAAAATGTAAGTAATCCCTTCAGATGGACCATGAATACAGACTACAATGCTGGACCAAGTTGTATGTTGGGCTTCCAGTGATAATCACATAAATCACAAAGTTTCTGACCCCTTTCAGTAACTAGGACCTCTCCTTCACAAACATATACCTACAGCTTGTCACATTTAACCAATTTCATTTTGGCCTCATGCTTCTGCTAATACCTTCTTCTCTACCAAGACTAATCCTATTTTTTTCCTCCTATGACTAAGGAAATAAAGATTGGACATATGCCACTGCACATGCCCATTCGCCCCTCGCTGGCACCTTAAGCCCTTTTACTGGCTAATATTGTGGACCTCTATTAAATGGAAAGAAAATAAAGATGTCCAATTGTCAAATGTGAACTACAGAAACAAACTGTGAGTTTAAATACTGTATAAGTCACTTAACTTCTTTAAGCCTTTTAACCTCATGTGTAAAACAGAGATAATAATAGTACTGTATCTACCTTATAGAGTTATTAGAAGAGCAAATGAGTTAATATATGTAAATAAAATACAGCAATGTCTCACACAGAGTAGATAACATGCTACTAGTCTGTTGCTCCAAGAGGACAGGACATTTCATTCTGTTCACCACGCTTCAAGAACTGTGCCAAGAATATGGCAGATAGTCTAGAAATTTTGCTGAATGGATGAGTCCACAACTTTTTCAAGATCTTCCTCCTACTTCTCCACATCTCTCACTCATACTATAGGTTCTTCCAGAATCACTCTGTAAGTCTTTCATAGTATATGAAACTCGAATTTGTACCTCTACCAAAATTTTAGAAACCAGGGGCCCTAAAGATCTTTCTGAAACAAATAGTAGAAATTGAAAACTTTAAATCCTTTAAAGTCAAGAATCTATCATATGGTGCAAAATATGACTTTATTTTTCTAAACCAATTTTGCAAACCCCTGTTCAAATATTTTTAGTGGTTCCCACACAATGCAGCATAGACAAAAACTGAGTATTCTTAACCTGGTTCTAAAAAGTCCTCCTCAATAGATTCTATTTCCCTTCCCCAAACTTACGTCTTTGGCTTTGTCTATAATAAACTTCTGTTCCCATAAAAGTTCCTACCACCACGTCTCTGCTCAAAATATCCCCATACCTGTAACTTCCTACTATCACTTCCTTCACTTAAAAACAAACAAACCCAGAACACTTTTTCATTCCTAAGGTAAAGATTCATTGTGGGGATCGCTCCCGTTCACGGTGCTTAGCTGTACCGTGGCCATTTTGAGCTTGAGCCCATACACGTTTCACCTCTCCCTGGAGGCTGTTGAGCTGAGGGAAAGGGGGGAGTGTTGATGCATGACTTCTGCAGAATACTGTTTGTTATTAAAATTTGGGGCAGAACGCTGAGCTCCAGCATAGTGGTTTCATGAGACATTGTGTGGTTTTACTAAACATTGTGTGTTATCTCAATTTCTGTTTTTGCAAAAGATTTATGGCTCTTTTGACCTTGAGTGGCGACCCCGAGTGAGTCAAGCTGTGCTACATGTCCCCTTCTTTACTTTGTTTTTAAATAACAATGTCACAATGTAGCTATTGATATCTGTTACTGCTTTTACTGTTCAGTTCTCATGCCATTGATTTCTGTTCCTGCTTTTACTGTTTAATGTTACAATGTAGTTTACGTCATCAAGGAAGAACTAAAAGGTATATAATCAGACTTATGCACACAATAAACTTGCTATCTGGCATGCTATGCTGGCATTGCCTGAGTAGTCCTCCAGACCCCACTGTCTGTCTGCCTTTTCTTCCACGCACTCTCTCCTCCAGGTAGTGAACATCTCCGAGTTGGGGTGAGGCCTCCCGCAGGCGGGAGCCCCCCGGCAGACGTGCCGGTCCCCCACACACAGTGACTGTCCCTGCCCACGCAGTCAGCACCCCTTCCCAAGATTTTTATGCATCTGCAACCTACTTTCTCAGCGGTGGAGCAGAGCTTTGCAGGGCTTGCTTCCCTGACCGCGGTCTTGGGGCCCCTTTCACCCGCAGCTTCCATTGTCAGAGCCACCCCAGGCTGTGTTTCAATCAGCTCTGCAGAGTGTGATTTACATACAGTGGGATCTACCGCTTTGTTCGTGTGAAGAATTATTTTTTTGAGATCAGGTCCCCTGGAGAGCCCCTCAGGCTGTCTTGCAGCCGCCCTCCATGCAGCCCTGCCTGGCCGAGCCTGTCCTGTGCTTCCTGGACGGACGGAGCTGAGGGGTTTGGAAGGTTCCTCCGCCGCTGCATGTCTCCCTCCCAGCGCCTCCCTCTGTCCAGCCTGCGTGCTGGGGCCTCTGCGCAGGTGTGGTGAGCAGTGACTTCCAGGTGAGGTGTGAATTCACGTTCGGCCAGTGAGACGGATTCTCTCTTCTGCGGTTTCAGCCAAGGAAGGCTCTGAGCAGACGCAGCCACCTTTGCCCTGGTGATGAGAGTGGGGGTCGGCCAGCCTCGGGGCAGGGCAGGGAGTTGCTCTTGTGGCCAGGAGCCCTCCTGCCTTTTATGGACGGGGCTGGGCAGAGAAGCAGCGAAGGCCGGGGTGAGGAAGGGGCGTCCGCGGATGGTCCGCAGGAGGAGTGTGCAGGGCTGTGCCTCTCGCCTCCTCTTCCTGGGCCCTCCCTGGAGCGGGTTGAGGGGAACTGGCAGGACCTTGTGAGACCCGACAGTGCCCTCCCGAGTTTCGGGGCAGAGCACAGGTGTGTGACTCACACCTCAGAACAACGTCTGCAAGTGAGGACCAGCTGGAGGAAGGAAAGAAACCTCCAAGGCTCCCCTCGCTGAGCTCGCCTGTGTGGGAGCGGAGAGAGCTCGCAGTGGGCATGGCTGCTCCAGCGCCCAAATCCAGCCTGTGTTTCATGACCTAAGGGGACTGCAGGCCTCTGAGACATGTCAAGACATGTCAAGAAGGGCCTGGGTCTTCCTCTGGGTCAGGGGAGGAACTTCCTCTGTGAATGAGCTTCAGAGAATGAGGCAGACGTCAGGAAGCCGCCAGAGTCCCCAGCACATGCTCCACCCGCTACACACACCCACACGGTGAGCAGACGTCACCCACGATGCTGCGCCTGACCCAGCTCACCACAGGCCACAGGGTGCACCCACATTTTATAAACCATTAAGGAAGAAACCCTCACAGCACCGTCAACTGCGCAGCGGCACGTCCACAGCTGTGAGGCGTAGCCCGATAGCAACGGGGTCCCACACGGTGCCCACAGCTGCACCCACACAACTTAGAACAATTTCTCCATTCCTCCAAAACGTCCTGCTGGGATTTCGATGGGGACGGTGTGGACGCGTGGGTCACTTTGCGGAGGTGTCTTTAGCAGGCCTGGAGCGCACGCACCTCTCCGTGATGCCGGTTTTGATTCTAACGTCACGGCTTCATTGGCTGGATTCAGAAATACAACTGATTTCAGAAACTGACCTTGTGTTCCGCGATCTGGCTAAAATGATTTAATAGTTCTAGTGGTGTTTTGTCGTTGTTGTTGTTGAGACAGTCTCATCTGTCACCCAGGCAGCCATGTCCAGGTGTGTGTGACACGCTGTGATGTTCACACGGGGGAAAAACCGCCCGACACCTTTCTCAGTGCATCCCTGTGGAGCAGTGGTGCCTCACTCTGAAAGCTGAAGCCCAAGTTGGGGCTTGGACACAGAGGCCCGGGGTAGGGGGCACAGAGGGCCAGGGCGGGCACAGAAGCCAGAGGGGCAGAGAGGTCCTGGGGGTCACACAGGCTCAGGAGGGGTCATAGAGGCGTGGGGGGCACAGAAGCCCAGGGGGACACTGAGGCTGGGGGGGCACAGAGGTCTGGGGGGACACAGAGCCCCAGGGGGGTACAGAGGCCCGGGGGGCCATAGAGGCTCGGGGGGGGGACACAGAGGTCAGGGGGGCACAGAGGCCCGGTGGTCACAGCCCACAAGCAGCAAACCCTTGCACAGAAGCCCCACGTGGTGGATGGTCTTGGCCCCAGACAATGACCTGGTGGGGCATAGAGTGGGACCTGCCTCTCGTGCCACCTGGAGGGTCTTGCAGGAACACAGGGCACTCCCCATGGGGCGTGCAGTGGGCCCACGAGGGCTCCTTTTTAGGCTGCAGCCCTGTGCCCCTCTGTGAGGGGTGGATCGGCAGGGACAGGGTGGTGTAGGGCTGTTGGCCCCACAGGGTCGTGGGGTGTCCCTTACGCTGTGCTGAGGTGCAGGATCTGAGAAGTAAAGAGACAGGACACTGAAGAACTGGAGAAGAGCAGCTGGATGCGGGGGACCACACCACCTAGGAGCGGGGACAGGCGAGGCCCCAAACGCGCAGAAGCATCTGCATTTATTAGGTACAAGCAGGAGGAAGGGTCGTGAGTGAGGTCATCTACAGGCGTAGTGATAGGGCATACATAATCATGCGAGTAACAAGCGAGGGGGCCACCCCATTATGTCACCTGGGCAGAGAGGTGGGCCGTGCACAGTAGGGGGCCCTGCCGTGCACAGTAGTAGAGGGTCGTGTACAGAAAAGGGGTCCAGCCCCATTAGGTCACCGAGGCAAGGAGGTGGGCTGCGTGCAGCAGGTGTCGTGCGCAACACTTCTTATCCGGGGGCTGGAGACGTCAAAGGGTTTCTAATAGAAGGAGACTGTAAGCCAATGCAGTGGGAGCTGACAGACGTGTGCTCTTCTCTTAAGATA
>CAUYLG010015410.1:0-27530 GCA_963573385.1 Cacajao melanocephalus
TCTCTTATTCCTTCCTGTCTCCATTGTTAAGTACAATTATTGGCATAAAAGAGGTTTTTAATACCCATTTTTAGACTGCATTCTAGCCTGGGCAATAGAAAAAGAATCTCGTTCTCTCTCCCTCTTTCTCTTCCTCTTTCTCTCTCTCTTACATTCTTTTTTTTCTTTCTTTCACTCTCACTTTCTTTCCTCTCTTTTTCTTTCTTTCAAAAAAAAAATCCTCTCAGAAATATTGTTAAATGCATATTATAGTTCCTGACCCATAAGGAGCAACAATAGAAAACTAATATATCATCTGATTATAGTTTAGATGCAGAACATTATTGATGGAATCCAATCATTCTGTATAAAAATTCTTAGCGAACTAAAATAGAAGGTTCTTTCTTTAATTTGATGTCTGGTCCCACAGTCCTGCTTCCTCACTCTCAGTGTTGACGTGGTGGCAGCTATCTCCCTGACTACCGGGGACAACATAGGGAGACTCCCTCTCTTGCTTGTATTCAACAGTGCACTGGATGGCCCAGTCAGTGCCATGAGGTAGGGAAAGAAGGAAGAGGCGTGCAGATTAGAAAAGAAGAAATAAAATAATTATTATTCACAGATGACAAGATTATACACAAAGAAAATCCA
Organism: Cacajao melanocephalus; assembly: GCA_963573385.1. Classification (NCBI taxonomy): domain Eukaryota; kingdom Metazoa; phylum Chordata; class Mammalia; order Primates; family Pitheciidae; genus Cacajao; species Cacajao melanocephalus. The sequence continues at coordinate 631 of CAUYLG010015410.1, forward strand.
AAGCAGCACATAAACAAATATATGTGAACATTTAGGCCAGGTGCTGTGGTTCACACCTGTAATGCCCTTCGAAGCAGGCAGATCACTGAGCTCAGGAGTTCAAGACCAGCCTGGGCAATATGGCGAAATCCTTTTCTACCAAATATACAAAAATTAGCCAGACGTGGTGGCTAATTAGCCTCCTGTCTATAGGGGAGGCTGAAGTGGGAAGATCAATTAAACCTGGAGGTGTAGCAAGCTGAGATCATGCCACTGCACTCCAGCCTGGGCAACAGACCTCATCTCAAAAAAAAAAAAAAAAGAAATTAGTAAATTTAATACCAAAAAATGCTGATATGGCAAAATTAATTATATATATTAGCAACAAATAAAAAATTGAGTCCAAAACATCGTTTAACAGAGTTTAGAAAACATCAAATACCCAGGGCTACATATAAAGACATATACAGAACTCCTACACATTGAAAAATACAAATCATAATATAAGAAAATTAAAAATAAATAAATAAATGGAGGATATACCACATTCAAGGTTTGGTAGATTTCATATCATACACGTATCAATTCTTCTTAAAGTATAGATACAATGTAATTGCAGTCAACTTGCAGGAGGTATTCTTTTAAATCTAAAATTATTTTATTTAATATTTTTATGAAAATGCAAATTAAAAACTAATGTGTCTGGAGCAATTCTGTACAGGAAAAATAGAATTAGGAGGAAGAAGAGAAGTAGGAGGAGAGGAGGGAAAGGCATAGGAAAGGAGGAAAGGGAAAAAATTATAGGACTCACAATACCAGATATTAAATCTTATTTTGAATTTGTAGTTAGTAAGAAAGTCTAGTATTAGCATGTGAATTGACAAATTGACCAGTAAACACAACAGATTCCAGAAACAGACTCAAACAAATATAGTCGCCTGATTAATGAAAGTAATAACACTGACATGTCATCCAGAAAAGATTGTCCTTTCAATAAATTAAGCTGGGTTAATTGGATATCCTTTCAGCAGAGGAAAATAACTCTTAACTGCTATCTTACACCATACATAAAAATCAGTTTTTGGTGACTGTGTATCCACATTTAGAAGATAAAAATAAAACTTTTATAATAAAACATAGAATAATATATTCATGCCAATAATAATATATTCAGGCCAAGATTTTTTAAACAGTTTACAAAAGGCACAGACCATAAAGGATAAAAGGTATATATTTCTCTAAACTACTATAAAATTCTATTAATCAAGGATACCATTACAAGAGCAAAAATCCAAGCATAGATTATGAGATTATTTCTATATCAGCCTCAATTCTCATCAATCAAAGTAGTTATGTATTATAGAATGTTACAGTTAGTGAATACTGCATCATTACTCTATTGTTGATAAGTAGTGGGAAATACATATATATGTATGTGTATATATATATGTACATACATGTAATCTCAAGCACATTATAATTCTAAATCCTGGTAGATGCTATTTTCAAAACAGAAAATGATGCTATTTTACAAAAACAGAAAATGATGTTCAGAAGTGTTTAAGTGACTTGGTTGAGGTCCCACGCCAACCCCTGTCAGAACTGCAATTAACATCTTGTCCAACTGACTTCAGATACAGAGTTCCTTGCACTGCACTGGACTGCACCTTCTCCATCTTCTGCTTATCTCTGTATGAGGCTGAAACAGGAAGACGGTGCATCACCTGTTTCAACCTCAGCTGATAACATGTGTGTAAGAAAACTCCACTCACATTTTTTATCACCATGCACATGTACGTGAATGATCACAAATTTACGTGTTGATTTTGTGGTTACCAGTAATTTTTAATGAGTAGATGAGTGTGCCAATACAGAATCTGTGAATGAAGATTGACTTTCTTTATATGCTTACAAAGGAAACATCTGCAAAATATATAAGGAGGTCCTCAAAATCAGTAAGTAAAAATAATTTAACTCTATTTAAAAATAGACAAATGTTTTGTATCAGCACTGTACTAAGTGGATATAAAATTTCCTAAAATACACAAAGCTTCTCAACTTCATTAGTCCTTAGGAAAATGCAAGTAGAAACATGAGCAGCAGATTACGTTATTGTTGGAAGATACTGGTGGGAAAACTCTCACAGTGAAGTTGAAAGTACAAACACTTTGGTAAAATGGCAGCATCTACTTTTGCTGAACATACTCATTTTCTGTGTCCTGGATATTCCCATCCTAGGCATGTTTGTGTAGATTTGTTTAACAGAAGAAACACAGAAAAGTTTAACTGGAAATAGCCAAAAATTGTCATAGAAAACAAATATCAACAGTAGAATAAGTAATCTGTAGTATATTTATGTTTGTAATACTATAAAGCAATAAGAATGAGAAAAATGCAGTTATAATAGTAAAGTGTTCAGTAGAATTAAAATAATCTAAACACAGGTAAGTGGGATCTATCTTTGAGAGAAAATAAACACAGTGAAGATGAATACTGTCTCCTAGGTTTCATAAACATATTTAGAAAATTTCTTTGAAAGTGATGAAATATTATTTTGTTTTTTATTTTTAAACATTTTACAAACATAATATACTGGCTGAGATTTCTAGAATATTATTGAATATTACAAGTGAAATATATTAAAGACTATGCTTCCATTGTCTTTCATTACTGAATTTTGTGCTTCTTATATAAGTTAGTGTATATGAATCCTTCTTCAAGCTGAAAGTGTTTTTAAATTATCAATTTATTGTTACTTTCTTTTAATTTGATTATTAAAATTTTTAAATGGCTCTAGAATTGTAAATTATATTGATATATTTTACGATTTTCATATGTATGTAGTTTAATAATTTTTTAAAATTAAATTATTGTTTAGAAATAATATTCAATTTTTTTGTTTCTATTATTTGTTCTTTTTGCACTGTTGTGATCCTTTTAACAGGGTGCTTTAGAGATTCTCATCCTCAATATTCAGCAATTTTACTTAAATTTTATTTATTTATTTAGTTTTAATTTTCATATTGACAAATAATAATTGTGTATATTTATGGGGCACAATGTGATGTTTTGATCTTTGAATACATTATGGAGTCAATCAAGGTACTTAATATATCCATCACCTCATCAATTTATCATTTTTTGTGGTGCGAGGGCCACTTAAAATTTTAAAGATGAAAGTGATCTTTCATTATTTTTATAAAATCCTCAGGCATTTTTATCAAATGCTATTTTTATACAATTCGCTCATTTTTTTCTTCCAATATTTTGGCTACATTTCAAATATTATCAACCTATCTTTCATATCTTATTTTCTATCTTTATATATTATGTATTTTATATGTGTATTTATTTATAAAACATATATATACACACACACACACACAACACAGATACATGCACATATTCCTGTTATTTTGTTTCTGCTAGTTTTGTTCATGGTAGGTATTTGCTTTGGCATATTTTCCTTTTTATTAATTTTTGTTGTTGTTTTATTCACTTTCGATGGAACTTGTTTTTACATGAGATTCTTGACCTGAATGTGGAAGTTCCTTCTGAGAGAGGCTTTGTTGTTGCTTCTTTCACATGACCACCTTAGATTCCTGCATACATCCTCTTCTTCTAGGTCATTCTAGCATAAAGTGAGTAGTGTAAGTTTAGACCAACATTATTTATTTAGAGTGATTTGAAGGTTTAATTTATCAAGTTACAATCTTTATCTTTCCTTTTCATAATCTTAAGCAGAGAGATTCTTTATGACCACCTACCCAGACAAGTAGAAATAGTTTATTTAGTTCCCCTTTCACTGATGAGAAAGCCCCCTGAGGTCCCAACTTTTTGACTAACTTTTGTATTTTCCCTCATGTTTCTTTCTCTACATAATTAGCAATGTGGCTTCAATTTTCACTCACTTACTTGTGGTCCTATGATGTATTATAACATGTCTTGATCCACATTTACTCAGGTTTTATCTGAAGGTTGAATGAAATGATACTGAAAACCTGTTTGTTATACAATTCTGTGGTTATGCTCAAGCCATACGGCTATCACCTAATGAACTGAATGAAATATGAAACATGTATTTTTTTTAGAATATTATTAGATGGCAAATGAGCTATTGAAAAATACTGCTCAAGACATTTATATTATTAAAATATATGATCAAAATTCCTCACTGTTGAAAGAATAAAAGGACCACTTTTACAAAGCAAGTGCCAAGCATTACAGGTTGTGTATTACTCACTTAAGCTAAGAATGACCCTGCTAAACCATATCCTTCTTGTATATAAAGACCTCAAAACACAAAGAATAGCACATTACAAGATAATTTATGGTATTGTTATTTCAGTAGACTTTTAAATCTATTCTAAGTCGATGAGAAAGCTCTGACAAAAGGAGATAAGTGAGTGATTTAAACTCATTTTCCCAATATCATCATTATATGTTTTTGGACTATGTATTCCATCAGATTTAAGTTATGAAATGAGACACCTGCAGTATCTCATGACTTCCAACTCTAATAAAAATAAACAGTTATAGAAAGCAAAATAAGTTCTGCTTATACAATGTGAAAACTTTCATTAACTAAGATTTGGTATGGGAAGAAAACCATGTCTTGCTCATAAGTACAATACAGTTAAAATGAATTTTCCTGAAAAAGAAATAAATCAACTATTAATCACATTAATTCAGTGAGTGACATCACCTCATTATTAAAAAAGAAATTCATTGTGTGCAAAAAATATTTTCATAATTTATAAGATGTTGCTACATTTTTAAAAGTTTATTCTGTTTAAAACTATAAAGCAAATATTTCATTCTTCAATCTTTAGCCACAAAAGCAATATTTCACTAAATTCTTCCTAAAGAGAACAGAGAGATCTGGCCTTGTGAATCAGAAACACTTTTCCTTATTCAGTATTGGTCTCTTTGGTGACATTGACTCTATGGAGGAGTTGCTTAATTTCAGATGATTAGCATGGTGCAATATGTGGAAACAAATTATTTCAGGTTTTTAAAAAGATAGAAAAACACAGATCATATTTTCTAGCTAAAATTGCATAAGTTGGCTGGCCCAATGATAAAAGGGTTGGTTTTGATGTCAAGCTATAAAATAACTATCGCTTCTTCTAAATTTTGGTACCAAATATGTTTCTTACTTTGGTCTTTAGTTAGATTTCACGGAGGATACACAGTGGTAATTAGTCATCTGGTGGATGAAGATAGAAGACAGTAATATGCCCAAGAATGTAAATAAATCAAGGAGGATACACTAATTCTTATGTTCTCACTGGAAGGAAGCAGACAAACTTTCATTAATAAATAGATGATGCCTCAAGGGTGTTTATTCACCTTCTGTCATGTAATCCTGTGAATGTGCTACATGGTTATTTTTGTTTTATTTAATGAAAATGACAGACCCAGAGTCATAAGATAATTAGCTCAAGTTTAAATAGACAGACATAACTGAGACTTTATTTAGTTCTGAAAAAAAATTGATCAGCTGTGGTGGTTCGTGCCTGTAAACCTAACACTTTCGGAGACCACGATGGTCGGATTAGGAGGTGAAGAGATGGAGACCATCCTGGCCAACATGGTGAAACCCGGTCTTTACTAAAAATACAAAATATTAGCTGGGTGTGGTGGCACACGCCTGTAGTCCCAGCTACTTGGGAGGCTGAGGCAGGAGAATCACTTGAACCTGGGAGGCAGAGGTTGCAGCGAGCCGAGATGGTGCCACTGCACTCCAGCCTGGTGACAGAGCAAGACTCTGTCTCAAAAAAATAAATGAATTGTCTTCCTCTAATATTGTTTTCTAGAGAAATAATAAATAGAATATGAATTTTTCTGTGATGCAGAGTTCCTTCTACCTTCTAAAGTAAAATATATAGTGTATATGTGTATATATGTGTGTATATATATATATATAAAATCCAATAATTTCTTGCTAAAAATAATTATGAATAGTATAGCAATACACTAATTGTCATTTTCATTTATTTGTTTGACTGGTTGGTTATGTTTTTTTGCTCACTATTTACCAAGCACTCTTCAAATTGTTTGACCCTGTTAGTTCAACTAATGCATAGTACAGTCCTGTGAGTTAGATACTAATAACATACTCTTTTTTAAAAATGAAGAATTAGAGGATATCTTGAACTCAGGAGTTCAAGTCCCAATCCCAGCCCTATAGATATCCTCAAATTCTTCTCCTTTTTTTTGAGATGGAGTCTCACTCTGTCACCCAGGCTGGAGTACAGTAGCTCAATCTTGCCTCACTGCAACCTCTGCCTCCCAAGTTCAAGCAATTCTCCTGCCTCGGTCTCCCAAATAGCTGGGACTACAGGCATGCAGCCAGGCCCAGCTAATTTTTTTGTATTTTTCACCATGTTGACCAGGATGATCTTGATCTCCTGACTTCGTGATCTGCCCGCCTCTGCCTTCCAAAGTGCTGGGATTATAGGCTGAACCACCATGCCTGGCCAAATTCTTCATTTTTAAATGAACTTTGGTCTAGGGTGGCTGTTCTTACAGCACTGTGGTTGTCTTACACATATGTTTCAATTACATTATTTTATTTATAAAATCTTCCATGAATTAATTCAAAACTTAATATTGGTTGTAGGGTGATCGTATAGACATTAACTGAATGTCTACACACAGCAAAGCTGAATCAGTAGGATCTATACCCTCCCCTACAAATAGCATGCTAATGCTTTCTCACTAGGATGAAACAGAGAAATGGAACCTCAAATCAGTAGAAGTTCTATCTGAGGTGAGAATCTGGAGAGGGTAACAGAGGAGAAGTTCAATAAGTTCACGTTGCTGCAATAACTAAAAACAAAACAAAAAACACATATAGATAACAAGCATAACAACATTCCCACGCAGCTAATAAAATTTCTATACTATCACTTTTGTCATTGTTTATTTCTTGCTCTTGCACTGTATCCTTGAAACCTGCTCTTAGACAAGCAGTAACCAATTATACAAGTAACAGTCAGTTCAGAGACAGGCGGGGTTTGACCTACTTAGCTGCATGGAAAGCCAATCTACTAATTGAACCACACCTTCCTTAGATCTATAAGCAAAACAAGAAATGTTTTCCCAGTACTTGAAACAACCTAAGAGTATGAAATAAAAGAAACAGGATATGCAAATGAAACAATTGAACTCAGAAATACAAACAGAAATAAAGTAGAAAACAAAAGACAATTTGAAAACCTTTCAGGAGATCCTAGTGAAATATCAAATCTATAAAATAGTATACTGTGAAGTTAAAGATGGAAACAGAAAAATAAGTGGTCTTGGAAACCAAAAACACAATTTCAAAAAAAGCAAAAATCAATACAATAAATGGACAACAGAAAACTTAGGTATATACGAAATAAATGCATTCAATCAGTTTTTAAAAATCTAAATATTCAAGTAAATATGAGTAACATCTTTAAAAAAGAAAACTGGGAAAACTTCAAGGTAGAAAGAGAAGCTTGAGGAAAGCCAGCATGTGACTCAGAGGGAGAGAATACATAAGATAGATGGAAGTTACTTCAATAAATAATGTATAAAAATATCTAAATTGAGAAAAAATACTTGTATGTTAGGAGTCCCTACCTTTAACTAAGAAAAAACAAAATCAAAATTAATATATGACACATGTAAACACACCATGATTAAAAGCCTGAGTTCTGGTCATGAACAAATCATTAAAAATTTTAGGAGGATAAAAGAGAAAATATCAATTTTCCTACAAATCAAAAAATCAGAATAGTATAGGAGTTACATAAAAATATGGATTTGGGGAACATTTAAAATATAAATTAGTTCATGCGTAAAATTAATCTAATGTGATTTTCATGTTTAATAATCCCTTGCATTTTTATAATTTTATTAATGCCTTCGTTTTCCTGAAATATGCATTGTAGCTTGTCTATATTATTTTCATTTTACACAGATGGAATCATGCTCTGTGTATTCTTCTATAACTTGCTTTTCTTATTCAAAATTAATACATGAAGTTAGTCATATTTATGTGCATAATGGATATTCATTTCTTTTTTCTTTTTTACAAAATTGACTTTTGTGAATACGGCACAAATTGTTTATCCATTTTTCTTGTTGGGCGTATTTATATAGCTACTTCAGCTCTCTTATGGTTATATTCGCATGGTACATATTTTTTATTTTATTTTATTTTACATTCAGTGTACTTGTATCTTGGAACTTAAGGTACATCTCTTGTGGATTATTTATTGCTGATATTATTGGATCTTGATTTTTAATCTAGCCTGACAATCTCTGCCTTTGACTGAAATTTTAGTTCACAAGAATTTAATAAAACTGCTTTTTTTTTTTTTTTTGAGACAGAGTCTTGCTCTGTCGCCAGTCACCCTGGCTGGAGTGCAGTGGTGTGATCTTGGCTCACTACAACTTCTGCCTCCTGGGTTCAAGCAATTCTCCTGCCTCAGCCTCCCGGGTAGCTGGGACTACAGTGGTGCGCCACCATGCCCAGCTAATTTTTGTATTTTTAGTAGAGACGGGGTTTCACCATGTTGGCCAGGATGGTCTCGATCTCTTGACCTCGTGATCTGCCCGCCTCACCCTCCCAAAGTGCTGGGATTACAGGCATGAGCCACCGCGCCTGGCAAAACTCCTTTTTTTTTTTTTTTTCTTTGAGACGGAGTCTCACTCTGTCACCAGGCTGGAGTACAGTAGTGCGATCTTGGCTCACTGCAACTTCTGCCTCCAGGGTTCAAGTGATTCTCCTGCCTCAGCCCCCAGAGACAGAGGGACTACAGGCACCTGCTACCACGCCCAGCTAAATTGTTGTATTTTTAGTAGAGACAGGGTTTCACTATGTTGGCCAGAATGGTTTCAATCTCTTGACTTCATGATCTACCCACCTGGGCCTCCCAAAGTCCTGGGATTACAGGCTTGAGCCACTGCGCCCGGCCTAATGTAGCTCTTAATGTGCTTTAGTTTCTTTGTTTCATGTGCTCTCTTTTTCTTTACACCATGTGTTTGTTGCTCTGGTTTTCCATTACTGTCGTCTTTTTAAAACAGTTGTCAATTATTTTAATTCCTGTGTTGAAGTTTTAAACGTAACGTTAGTTAATTTTGGTAGTTTTTCTAGAGATTATAATATACATCTTTGATTTATCACAATCTACTTTCACATTGCACTAACATAGTTTTTTATACCACATCCCCCATGCTATCATCGCTATGTGCATATCAGTTATTTACTTTGTGAACCCAATGATATGGAATCACAGTTTTGCTGTGAGGTATGTGCGTGTATATGTATACACATGTTGTTTATGTTTATCCACAAAATTACAATTTTCAATGCTGTTTATTTATTCTGTGGATTTCTTTTTAGTCTGAGGTTTGCTTTAATACTTTTTTGTTTTTTGGAGACTAAGTCTCACTCTGTTGCCCAGACTGGAGTGCAGTGGTGCAATCTCAGCTCACTGCAACCTCCACCTGCTGAGTTTAAGCAATTCTCCTGCCTCAGCCTCCCGAGTAGCTGGGGCTACAGATGTGTACCACCATGTTCAGCTAATTTTTTGTAGGGATGAGGTTTCGCCATGCTGGCCAGGCTGATCTCGAACTCCTGACCTTGTGATACTCCTGCGTACACCTCCCAAAGTGCTGGGATTATAGGCATGAGCCACAGTGCCCAACCCCACTTTAATACTTCAAGAACAAGTCTGTGAGCAAAGACTTCTCTCAGTTTCTGTTTACATGAGAATGTCCACATCATCTTCATTTTTGAAGGATAATTTTAGCAGATATGAAATTTTTGTTTTACAGATTTTTAAAATATTTCAGCACTTAAATACGTCATTTTACTGTTTCACTGTCTCTGGTCTGCTGTACTTTTGATGGAAAATCAGCCATTTGGTGAATCTTGTTCTCCTGTATGTGAAGAGTCATTTTCTCTGGCTACCTCAAGATATTCTCTGTCTTTGGCTTTATCAATTTGACTGTGATGTGTTAGGTTTATTTCTGTTTGTATTTATCCTGTATTTGGTTCATTGAGCTTCTTGGATAAGCAAGTTAAATACTCCATCAAATTTGGGACAGTTTCAGACTTTATGTATTTTTTTCTAGTCATTGTTCTTCCTGCTTTACTTCTAAAAATCTCATTATATATATATATATCTTAAACACTTGGTATTATTTCAGAGGTCTCTAAGATTCATTTTTCTTCAAACTTTTTGTCTCTTAGTTCAGATTAGATAATTTCTGTTGATATTCTTTCAGGCTTACTTGTTCCTTTCTGATACCTTGATTCAAAGGTATCAAAGCAGGCATATATTAAATTCTTCATTTCAGGTTTTATACTTTTTAATTCAAGATTTTTCATGCTTTCTAGATTGTATCCTTGCTTCCTGACTTATTAGCATATTTTCTATTAATTATATTTTATGTGATTTTAAAACTTATCTGTAATAGATAATTTGAGGTATTTGTTAAATCCAGCATATAAACATACTATTTAAAGCTTTTTTTCCTTCTGATTATAAATCACACTTTTCTGTTTGTACCGAGGTTTAATATTTTGATTGAAATTAAATGTTCTACATAATATAGAAACTATCAATTCTGGTTTATTTTCTGGAGAAATGTTGGTTATTCTTACTTAAGTGGTTTGCCTAGACTTCAACTTTTATGTGCAAATGTTGATATCTTTGCTCAGTTGTTTTTCTAATTGTAGTCTATCTCACTGAGAGATCTACAAAGTTCAATAATCAGCCATTTATTTGAGTACAGATGATACTGAGGTATAATTATGGGCTGAATCATGGCCCCTGATAAAATCTATATATTGAAATTCTAACCCAGTCGCTCAGAATGTGGCCCAGTTTTGCAGGGAATAAAGTGTGTGCATGCTTTGTCCAAAGGGCAGCAGCCTGCAATCGTTTTATGTAACATAGCAACCGCATGCTCTCTGCAGGAGTTTGAAGACCACTTGGGACCTTCAACTGCCTCTCTCTGAAGAAACACCATGTGCTGTGACATCTTTACTCATTATCTCAAGGCTGCTTTAAAACTTCATTTTGAGGTTTGGTGCAGTTATATTTTATTTATATGCACTTGAATGTTTTTCTGAAAAGACTCCCTTTTATTGAAATCTCAAACATATTTTACATTCTTTATAATCTTATATAGTGTAAAAAAGAAAGCACTCAAGCAGCTGTTAAATATTTTACATATCAAACCAAGAAAGTTGGATGTAGTCTACACTCTATCCTCCAAGACTTTTAATTTTACCATTTTGATAAAAGTTCTGATTTTTTTTTTTTTTTTTTATAGAGACGGAGTTTCACCATGTTGGCCAGGATGGTGAAACCCCGTGACCTCGTAATTCGCCCACCTCAGCCTCCCAGAGTGCTCTGATTACAGGCATGAGCCACTGCACCTGGCCTCAAAAGTTCTGATCTTAAACATAGACTTTGTCAGTAATAACACTAAGGGTTATTTCCTCCAACAAATTATAATTTTACTAATGTTAGTTAGTAACCCAGTGATGAAGTTTTTATTCCATTTGCATGTGGATAGAGCTCTATTGTGTGGAATCATGCATGCTTTCTGACCTGATGTGTTAACTGGGAAGACCCAGTTGCTACTCTTAGCTGAAAGACCTACTTTTTTGTTTGGAATTTATGCTGAAAGTAAATCCCATGTATTTAAATAAGAACACTTTTTTTTATTTAAGACATTTAAACAGCAAACTCTGTGAAACAAAATAACACAGTTAGTTGGTTCTATAAATATATGCTACCAAATATTTTATAGGCCATGTGATTTAATCAGCTCCTGAATAAGTACATAACCCAGGTGTGTGAGGTAAAAGATAACTGACAGCATAAGAGCACATGGTGCTATTTATAATATGATTTATTGATGCAAACCTACAAGTTGAGAAAGAGTAACACAACCATATCTCCCAGCTTCTATTCTACCACAGATCATTCATTGACTAAAAGATGGGTGTACAAGAGAGAACTCCTACTCATTCAATGTTGTATATTGGTAGTGTAATTCAAGAAGGTTGAAACACACCGTATGTATCAAAAGTATCTCCAGGTACAGAAAACACAGCTTTGGAGGCCACGTACAGGTGTCCCTGAAAATGATCCTACAACCCATTAGAATGTTCCAGAGTGTCTTCTTACCAAGGGTGCTGACATTAGCCAAAGTCCCTGTTAAGCTACCAGAGATGGGTTCAGTTCTGCTAAAAACAAAACAACAGTGTAGAAATAGGTGTAAAGGTGCCTCCATGGCATTGCAACCAAGGTCAAAAATCCACCTCTTTCTACTAGGAATGTAAAAGAATGAAAGAAACTGGCGCTTGTATTTGAATTTGGAAACAACATGAAAAGGCTTGATAATCATCTATGTCTATCTGCGTCTTTACTTTTTCCTCAAGATTAGTCTTGTACTTAAAACAAATTGCACTTTTTTTCCCTCAGAATACCTGCAGTTGGCCCTTAAACTGAATGGGTTTGAACTGAATGAGTTCACTTATACCAGGATTTTCTTCTGTCTCTGCCAATCTGAGACAGCAAGACCAACCCTTCTGATTCCTCTTTCTCCTCAGCCTACTCAATGTGAAAATGATAAGGATGACAATGTGTATAATGATCCACTTCCACTTATAAATAACAAATATATATTTTTCTTTTGCTTTTCTTAGTAACATTCTTCTTCTTCAACTTTTTTATAAGAATGTAATATAGAATACATAAAATAAACTATTTGTAGATGAACTTATTGGTACGTCTTCCAGTTAACAGTGGGTTATTAGAGGTTAGGTTTTGGGGGAGTCAAAAGTTTTATGCAGACTTTCAACTTCACAGAGGTTGGCACTCATAACCCCCTTGTCGTTCAAGGGTCAACTGTACTTGTAGGACATCCCAGAAATAGGCAAGAGGTACCTAGACCATACTGATCCCAATTTTCTTATAGATTCCATAAGGCCTCAATCCATATATTTCCTTAGCCTGATGAAAATTAATATTTAATACATATAAACATCTAATTAAGCCATTATGTACTTTGACAAGAACACTGGACTACCTCATTTTGAAGCTTTTTAAAAAGTTCACATTTTCAGTGCATCTCTTAGCAGATATGCTTATTATAGATAATACAAAGAATAAGATTCAGAAATAATTTTGCCTAAATTTCACCTAATGTAAAGAAGATCACTACTAGGATAAGAGAGCCTTAATAGTGTGAAAATTTAGAGAGCAACATATTAATGTTTTACAGAGGGAAAAATCCATACCCCTCTAAAACAATATTGTAACGTTTGCTGGTCAGCCCATGGGAAACTCCACTAGATTTATTCGCATTTCCAGTAGAGAGGCCAGAGTAGTCATTCCCTATGGCACGCCCATGTGTATTTTGTGAACTCTGTGAACTGAAATGTCAGACCAGGGGAACAGCATGACTTGCCCATGGCTGTCATCACATCCCTCCATAATATATCCAAAACTAAATGGTAAAAACTCAGGAGACTAACAAGGGTGAGATTAACATGGCAAATATTCCATACCATAAGCGCACTTATGATTTTATTAATTTTACTTTTTGAAGCCATATGAGATTAGTAGAAATATATTTGGGTATCATATTCTGAGTGATCATATCAAAGACTGAAATTTGCGCTGTCAGCTGTGAATCTAGGTAACCGGTCATGGACTCCTCTGACATACTGACATATGTCTTGATGAAGATGAGAACATATTGTATGGTGAAAAATGACAGGCAACGGAACTCAATCCAGTCATTTAGATATTCAGCAAATTACATTCTCCCATGTTTAAAAAGGAGAGCAGATAACTAAAGATTCACTGAGAACACTTTTGCTAAGTCAGCTACAAGTTACCCTAGGAAGCAGCAAAGAGTAAATGATGATTATCCAGCTAAATATGTATATTTTTCCTAAAATTTGTGTTTATTTTCAATGTCTCCTTCCACTATTTAAATAGATAATGTTAAAAATCATATCAAGAAGTGAGATAATTTGGCTTGAAGGGCTTGTGATTTGTGGTAAGATTACTTATTGAATAACTGTTATATAATCCTGCTTAAATAAAATTTTTCAAATAAATCACATTGAGTTTTTATAGTAGGCAGAGATTTATCATTACTTACTGTTAGATGTGAAGAGGCAGCATCTTTGATTATTTGATTGATAGTGCTGAGCTCTAGAACACCAGATAGAAAATACAGACCACGGGTCCAGTAGGGTGCTGTCTCTTGGCTATATAATTTCCAATTGTTACTGTCTCTCACCTCTCTTCCCACCTTTTCCTTTGTTAAAAGGACTGTAATTTTGTGTTTCTCTCCCCATACTTCTTCGTAAAAATATAATTGATTTCTGGTATACAGTATACCTTTTCTCTTCTAATCCCTAGTATTGTCGTTTTTCTTTTACCCTTTGAGCCTTTTAATAGACACAGAGTGTCTTGGCAGATGTCTGCCCTGTGTGCTTTCTATCTTTTGGTATATATTAATGCAACATGTGAAACAAGCTACTTGACTTTTGTTGCAAAGATGCATTATTTGCCAATATGTACAGTATATATATCATTTTCAAACTATAAGATGCAACCCACAGTTCAGGTACTGGTCAGTTATTTCAATTTTAGTCTTCTGTGAAACACTAGTAAAAGTTCAAGTTAAGAATACTGACTTTTGAATAGGGTTGAAAGTTAGATACTTTAATAATTTATTTGGCATGATTCTTTAAGCTTTGTTTCACATAGTGTTAGATATTCTATTCTTACACAGAAAGCTATGCATTTAAATGATATAACTAAAAATTGTTCTCAGAATTTAAAATGAAGGAATTATGACTTTATTCTAAAGAAACATCCAATTTATTGAATTAGACAACAGAAGCTTTATAAAATTTTTATTTTATTGGAGAGTGTGCTTCATTATGATATTTTTTCTTTGCAATATTTTATATATGCATTTTTTCATTCCCACTTATTGAAATATTCTTTGTATTTTAATTTTTATTTAGCTTTCTCTGACTGCTTTTAAGAAACCGAGTATGATAAACCAATTATCTCATTTTTTAAAATGCCTTTTCAATATATATTTAGAGTCCAAAACATTCCTGGACATTTGAATATCATTTTCTTATACCACGTGTTCTTTTCTGTGACTAATGCAAAACTCAAAAAATTTATTGTAATAATAAATACAGAAAGTTTATGCACAAAGCACTATTTTGTAGGTGTTCAAGGGTGGAGCTATTTTAAGCATTGGGTAGATGATGAGATTACCTCACCAGTAGTGACTATATCCTTTACACGTTAAAATAAAATCTGTGGTGAGCCCAAATTTATTTGGTTATATAATCAGCAAAATTGATTCAGGATAAATTCGCAACCTTCAATAAGCTTTATAGTGTTTGTTCCTTGTATGTTGATATGTTTTTAAAGGCCTCTTTAATTTGTTTTTATTCATATGGCTGTAAACTCACTTCCACTTGTTCTTACTTACAGGTCATTTACGGTACTTTTAAGCCTGCAGAGTCTGCAGTTCTATCATGGATTCTGAAGCGATGAACTAAGAAACACAATCTAGTTATCTAATTACATTAACTAGTAATTATTAAACAGGAAAATAATCAGTTAGGAAATTTACTAACTCGTAACTTAGTTGAGAGCATTACCCTGGCCTTGTCCTTCTTTTAGTTTGCTTAATTCCACACCCACTTACATACACAAAACATTTCAATAGCTTCTGTTTAATAAATATTTGTTGAATACATCTTGGTTTCTGATCATTTTATCCTAACTCAAATTTATTTCCACAATTACAAATTTACTTCTTTTCATAACTATACCTAGTAATAACATATGTAGAAACTAATTTCTAAATTATATTACAAAAACAGCTTAAAGCATCTGAAATTATTTAGATGGGTCTTAGTGCTCAGTTATTCTAAACCAAACTGAGCAGATATGATATACATTCCAATGAGCAAAGGATCCCTTTTTTATTCTTCAGACTCAGGTCTGGATTGATATACTAGCCAATGTTTTTTAAATACGGTATTGCTATTATAAAAATGCAAGAAAATCCTTACTTTTCTGTAACAATTTGTATGGATTTATTGCTTAATTAGTCTTCTTACCTTTATTTGAGAGGAGTTATTGAGTGCGGCTTATACCTCTATAAAGCCAGAACAAAATCTAAGTAATCTTTTATAGGGTCCCACATTAAAATGTAATATAACCAGACAGTAAAATGTATTACTACTCCTCAGAAAGTTTTCAATTTGTCATATCTTTCAAGTAATTGGGAAGATGTGTATTCAAGGAGCGAATTACTTCCTGAGATGGAGCAAAGCCACTCAACAACAACAAAATTAGGTTAATTATTTCTACTCAATTGAAATTGATCAATATCTAGACAACACCATGTTAAATATGAGCTTTTGTGAGCAAGCAGAAATGGAAACCAGCTAATCATTGGGGGAAATAATACGAACCACAACACAGTGAGTGTTGCTGATAATTTTTGAAGATTATTAGCCCCCAATTGGATACTTTTTAGAGCTCCGTAATGTAATAGGTGCTATTTTGATTGTTATCTTCATGTTTATCTATTATTATCTGTTACTGACTAGCAAGACAACGATTTGTTTGGTAGTAAGGTACTCAGTCCAGACAAACAATCATATATAAGCATAATTTTGAATATAAATATTTATTTAGCATAATATAGATACTATATATTACACTAGCCATCAGACATTCCTCAAGTTCCCTGAAATTCAGTTCCTGAGTATCAAATAATATTGCCTTAAGTGCCCCTGGACCTTTTCTAAGAGTCTCTGTTGGTGATTTTTAGTTCCTTTGTCTTTGGGACTGTCATATGTTCATTTGACTCCATTTTTTTCTCAAACAATTTGATGTCATGTGAATCTTGTGGCTGTTGGTGTCATGTCTAAATTTGCTTATATAACTTGACTTCATAGAGATACATGGTAATTTTTTTTTTTTTTTTTTTTTTTTTTTTTGTAGATAGTGTTTGGGAGTGTTTGGTTTTGTTCCCTTACTTGTTCCATATGATTTTTTTCGGAGGATTTGGTTTAACAGTTATTCATCCCAAACAATTCTCAACAGATTTGTATAAAATTGAAATCACACAATGTATATTCTCCAACATCAATGCAATTAATTTAGAAATCAACACTAGAAAGAAATTTGGGGAATTCCCAAACATATGGGAATTGAACAATATACTCCCATAACCAATGGGAGAAAACTCCTACGGGAGCTGATAATATACCTTAAAATGAATGAAAACAAATCACAAGGTATGCTGGAGCATAGGGGCTGTCCCTAATTTTTGGATACCTGCCCCTGGGTGATCAGGGCATGTAGACAGTGGCCTGGACTGTGAAACCCCATAGAGGAAGGGCTTGAGTGTTGACTCTGGGTTTATTGGTTTGACTTTCAAAAGCACACTTGTGGAAGATATACTTCCACCGTGGCAATGGAAAGGAATCATGAGGGAGACAGGCATCAAGGCAAGGTGACTCAGGCACATCATTGGGTTGTCCAGAACAATGTGTGTCCAGCATATGCATGAAGGACAGATGTTGAAGTAACAGGCTTACAGAAAGTAAAATCATGATTTGCACAAGCCTCAAATCAAATTGATCTAGGCTTAGATTATTATCTTTGGGATGACGGTGATGGTGGCATTAAATATGAAACTAAAATAGAGGGGAGGGCAAGGAAGCAGTATTTCTTCTTTGGGAAACCTGGAGACAGATTTTGTGTCTTCAAGTCTCAGTGTTTTCCCAGCTCAATCTCACTGGTTAGAGAAAAATAAATGAATCAACTAACAAGGAGATTAATTGAATCCTTTGTAGATGTAGGAGAAGGACTTCAAATTGTCTCAGCAATATCTAAGACAGAGACAATTACTATCCTGTGAGGGTAAAACACAGCTGCATAATGGTTGTACTGAAATTAAACAGCCCATCCCTTAGAATTCTCTGCTATCCAGCTGACCATGCTTGCTCTAGTCATGTAAATAACCTCAGATTATCCCATTATGAATTTTAGCCAATTTAGACTTTTAGACTCCACCAGTTAGTAAGATAGGCTCTTTGGATTTCTGATTAAATTGAGTTTGTTCTTTTCCTATGTATTAATATTTTCACTTTTGCAAACATACTACAGAAATACTCTGGCATAAATGAGTGAGGAAACATATATGACTATGCTTACTCTAATGAGTACAGTAGTAAAATACTAGAAATGCATTTTATTAGCAGAAGAATGGATAATTTATCTATTGAAAACTAGTGTGATAAAATTCTGAATAGAACTTAAACACCTTAGATCTACACACATTAAATGGATACATCTCTATTAGAAATGCTATAGCATAATAATACATTGGACCCTTGAATGTCAGGATTATGATGACCCACACACAGTTGAATATCTGCATTTAACTTTTAAATCCTCCAAAGCATAACTATTAATACTCTACTATCGACCTTACAGTTTACCAATAACACAATCAATTAACACATTTTTTAATATTTTGTGTGCTGTATAACGTATTCTTAGAGAAAGTATGGTAGAGAAAAAAAATGCTGTGAAAAACAATGAGGATTTAATATATATAGTTTGTAGGTATATAAACTATAAATATATTTACTGATCTTTAATTGGAAATGAATTATCACAAACATCTTCCCCCCTCATCATCCTCACATATAGAGCAGGCTGCGGAGAAGGAAGACAAGGGGTTGCTGGTCTTGCTGTCTTAAGGATAGCAGACCAAAAGAGGTGAAGGAGATGGAAATGGAGTCAGGATATGCAGGAACATTGGTATGAATTTTACTGAAAAAAAAATCTGAGTATAAATGGACCTAACATGTTATTCAAGAGTCCAACTGTATAAATATTTTAAATTTTACAAAATAATTTAAATTCATAAAGTATATGTTTTATTTATACAAATGTAATATAACTACAAAAAGTAGACAGACAGACAATATCCTCAGAAAATCAATTTTCACAGTGATTGAAATATTTGGCATCTGGCACAGCAGGGAGAGAACAGATGCTGCCAATGCATGCACCGTGTTTCTTAAGGCTCATTTCTGGATGTGACATAAACTTTTTAACTAAAGTTTCCTTGGGAGGTCCAGGAGGTCAGAAGAGTTAGATGATCAGAAAGCATTGTTCCAAGTGCTTTATATGTTTTTATTAATGTAACATTCAAACTATTATTGTAACTATTACACAATCATCATCCTCATTTTACAAATGTGCCAACTGAGGTGGTCATAAAGGCAAAACATTCAAATTATAAAACATTTTTCTAATTTCTTGGTAGCAAGTGCATCTTTTAAAAGGACACAAAGCAAAAGTCGCAATAAAAAATATGTTACTACTCTAAAGAACAAAGCCTTCATTTCACAAAAATAAGACAAAAGAATTAAAAGACAAAGCTTGTGAGAAAGATTTTCCTATGTATATTACTATTACAGTGCTAGTATCTAGAATTGACAAAGATACTCTAAAAATCTTAATGAAAAAATAGACAAAGCAGGAATTCACAGAAAAGAAACAAAAATGGTTAAGAAATATATCAAATATGCTAAGCTTCATTGGCAATGAAGATATGCAAACGAAAGTCACAGTGAGGTTCCATTTCAGATTCATCAGACTGTCAAATGTGAAAAAGCTGAAAAATGCCAAATGGTAGAGAGGAATAGGATGAGCTGGAACTATCAGGGACTGCTGTTCCAACCAATGTGGATAGAACAGTTAGGTATCATCTCATAAAGCTAGGAGATTGGATCATCTCTGCATCTCTGGTCCTATATTATGTGAACACTAGAAACAATGCAAATGTGCACACAGAGACAGGCACTTCTAGGTCACGTATTTAGTTTTATATTAAAGAATCTAAAGTTAATTTTAATTTGGCATTTTGTTGAACATGCTACAAACCCTCAGATATAACACTCTGGACATTCGCAAAGCCTGCATATTCATGAAAGATATTCAAAAACTTCTGGTTCTAAAACTCTGGAAGAATTTTTTCAGAGGAAAACTAGCCACTTGGAATAGAAGATGTTCAATGTCCCCCAGAATCTACCCAATAAAAGGAATGAGCCTATTATCTGCAGCTTCATGAAGACAACATTCATCCTCCGGTCCCTAATGAATTCTGGGTGAAAAAAAGAACCCTAAGAATCTGCTCTTGCCAAAAGGAGGCCCATGGTGATGAAGTGTGAAAAATATTTGAACAATGCACCTAAATAATACATGTTCTGCCTGTCTCTTAGAGGTCTTCTAAGGATGGACCATGTAGTATTTGATTATAATCTAGTCATTATAAAAGCAGTCTTTAGTTGAGAATAGAACTGGAAAAATCCCATTCTTCTGTGGTCTGTAGGCTTGACCATCTCTCTGCCATCCGGGAAAACATTACTCCTTTTGTTGTGAAGTTGGTGTTTCTGTTATTATTTTGGACATTAGGAAAGACAAAACCCAATACATCACCTAATTTAGCAAAAACCTGTAGTACAATGTTTCAACATGCCCCTCTTTGTTTTAATCTTCTATGTTAGGCATACTTTCTTTAACGCAGTGGTAATTCAAAGCCTTAGTAAAAAATTTCAATATGAAGACATAAATAATATATACGTAAACCAATCAATACAATTAGTGTACAATTAGAATTGCAGTTTTCTGGTTCCTGTTTTCCATTTAATATCTATAGATGTCAAAGAAAGTACGTAGAATTTTCTTGTTCAGGTCTGATAACTTGTACTAGGGTAGTATAAAGCAGTATAAAACATGTCTCTTTAAACCCTACTTCTACAAACTTCTATTATTTTTATCAGCTACAGGCAAAGGAATAATCCTGAGATCTAGTTCACACTGTGCTTCTGAAGTTTTTTTATTCTGGAAAGATTTTCAGTTTCCAGGGTTTTTAGAGTAAAGTTTTATTTGTTTTCTTTTGAAAGAGAAATTCAAATAATGAAGAAAACAGGAAACTAGATGGCTATTTGCGCTCAGCATGTGCTTTCGTGCTAGATTTTTTCTTAATGAACCTTTCAGCAAGCTTACTATAGTGACCTATAATATAAATTGACAAAATACACTGTCCCCATCACATTGGCTCATTTTTTACAAAATTGGTAACACCAAGTATTCAAGAGAATATGAAGAAATTGAAACTTTTATATACTATCAGTAATACATAGACAGTTTTACAGCCTTTCTTTATTTTTTTAAGTATATGTATTGTCCAAAAATTTTACCTCTAGGAGTTTGCTTATGGCTATATTCCCCAGGTATGTATTAGCAGGAAAAAAAGCAAAATGCTCAAGTGGAAACTGGTTATACAATTATATTGCATTTTTCCAATGAAATTATCAATGGCTAAATAATTTTCTATGTGATGATCTGGATATACATCAAAAATATATATTTTAACATTTAAAAGCAAGATTTTGAAAATTACATATCATTTGATACTATCAATAAACAGGCAATCAGGGATGGGGTAAAGGTAGAAGTGTGTGTTGTGTGTGTATACTAAAAATATAAATACAGCATTATATAACTTTTATTGTTTTTTAAGGAAGGAATGTAAAAGTCAAACTAATCAATTTTGGATAAATAAGAAAGGCAGAACACAGGAGACATTTACCTTTTCACTTTGTGCTTTTCTGTGTAATTTATACTTGTATTATTTTATTTTTTGTTCAAAATATACCAAAAGAATTACCTAGATATCTGTAATATGTGTTAGACTTTGTCTCTTCTTTACTTATTTCTACTAAAAATATTAAAGAGAAATAAAATTAAATTTTGAAAGAGAAATTCAAACAATGAAGAAAACAAGAAACTGGATGGCTATTTGCGCTCGGCCTGTGCTTTCATGCTAGATTTTTCTTAGTGAACCTTTCAGAAAGCTTACTCTAGTGAACTGTAATCTAAATTGACAAAATACACTGTCCCCATCACATTGGCTCAGTTTTTACAAAATTGATAACACAAAGTATGTCTTCTAAAAATATTAATAGAAATAAAGATATTTATTAGATAATAGTAAAGATAAATAATAGAAAGATATTTACATGAGTAAATATCTCTCTGACTCTTTCATATTTTGGAGAAATGGATTCTAAACTGGGTGAAGGGGTGATTAATCTGCAAGCTCCAACAGATGGCCAGTGCCTTGGACCTTTAGCCTGGGAAAAGTCCCTTCCTCGGGGCTTTTCTACAATTCTTCATTTCCCATATGCTGCAGTCTCCCTTTCCATCTCCTGGGAAGGCCCCAGTGCAAAGAAGGAAAGACTGCTACTTGTTGGCAGGGCTTGTTCTCCAGCTCCGGAAAGCACTTGGCATCTAGATTCTGTAATGAGGCATTGGATAAATCAACTGAATGAATATATTCTCAGCAATTTTACCATCCCTCTTTTTAACCACAGAAAAAGGGGATACTGTTCACTGAAAGAATCTTGTTAGAGATTCTCAGGTCATGAAGACATTCCCATTTTTTCTGGCAGAGATGTTTTTCTCAACCGAGGTATCTAGGTATCAGCCAATACTCTAGAGAAGAGTATGGACTATTGCGTATGTGAATTAAATATCTGCTTACAAATGATACCATTGAAATATACAAGCAATTGTAGTTCTGCTTCAGATGGTGCATATTACTTGCATATATTTAGTACAGGGCAATTAGTTACTTTGTCATCTCCATTTTATTTCTTTATATCAGATATAGAGGTCAAATCAAAGCACATTATAAAACAGATTATTTCCTGAATTTTCCTCTTAGATTCATAAAGTATAGTGGCAAACTATGTGTTACAAAGAGGAATTATTTTAAAAATAGTTTAGCTGTGATGTTGTCATAATCAATTACCAAGTCTAGGTCAGCTGCTTTCTCACACACCCTTCTGACTTCTTACAGATCACTTGATGCTATTTAATATGTTTTCCTCCTCCAATAGACTGAAATCTATGACATTAGGAAAAGTGTTTATTTGCTCATTCTCCTATACTAAAACCTAGGGTTCAAAGACGGTACTTGGTTGAAGGTAAGTGCTATGTAAAATTTTAATGTATTTTGAAAAAATATAATGCATGGATAAAGGTTTAAGCCTGTAGGCACAAGATGCATACATTTAATAAGAGCACCAAGCAATAAATTTGTGTATTCTAATTCCAAGTGTCAGGAGTTTTCTCACTTAAATCATAATATGTAAAGACTAATAAAATATGTTGTGAAATAAATTGCTAGAATTCTAGGAAACAATGTAGTAAGGAGATGATCTGAGATGTAATTGATGTATCATTACCTGTACACGTTATTGAGTATGCAGGGTATTCCATGAGATAGTAGGGAAGATATAAATACCAGGACTGCAACCTCATGCAGAATATTCATGCTGGGGAAGAGAGACATAACCAGAATAAAATGTAGTAAGTACCATGAGAGAGACACAAATGTATTCTAGGACTATAGAGACTATATAAAGGACTGTAGAGTCATTTACAGTCATTAACTGCCTATTTCTAAAATTTAAGTGTACAAAAGCTTGGCATTTTGAATGCCTTAATTTATTTTTTGAAAGTCTATACCCACACTAAGTATCCTATGTACATAGATATCTTACTGAATTTTGAAATGCTGCATGGCTATTCACCAACTTGTGTCTCCTTTGTTGTAGCTTATCCCAAGGCAAATCCAAATTTCTTTGCATTTAAGAAAAAGGAATTAAGTATCAGATATAAAATAAATAAATCCTATGATTCCAAAGTTAAAATAACTGTAAAAAAAAATGCTAGGGTAGTAGTGAACTACTTGTGGGGATTGAAAATTTGCTGCACTTAAGAAGCCTTAAAATCCAAAAAGGAAGTGTCCAGTTTGCTAAATTGATATTGAAGTCTTTTCTTCCACCAGGAAGCTGGGTACAAAGAAGAGCTGGGTCTTAACACTGGAAGCACTCGTGAGAAAATAGGCACTGGAGGCTTTACTTATTTGGCATCATGTTTGTATCAAGTGACTTAAGTGATGAAACTGAGAGGTAAGAAAATTTTCCAGGTCAGTTTTTATTGCTAGACATCTGAAACTTTATAAAGTTATTTTAATATCCATCATAAAATAATGAATGTTAAAAATAACAACAAAATAATAATGTTGTGATGGTTAATTTTAGTTGTCAACTTCACTGGGTCATCAGGTGCCCAGATATTTGGCTAAACATTATTTCTGAGTGTGTCTTTGAGGGTGTTTCTGGACGAGATTAACATTTGAATCAGTCGACTGAGTAAGAGAGATTGTGCTCCCTAATGTAGGTGAACATTATCCAATCCCTTGCAGGCCTGAATAGAGTGAAAAAGGAGGAATAAGGGAGACTCAGACTCTCTGACTGATAGTCTTAAGTGGAGACACTGGTCTTCTCCTGCTTTCAGACTCAGACTAAAAGTTACAATATCAGCTCTCCTGGTTCTCAGTCCTTCAGCCGGCAAATCTTGTGACTTCTCAACCCCTGTTATTGTGTGAGCCAATTTCTGTAATAAATCATCTCTCATTTATCCATTCATCTCTCTCTCTCCTCTCTCATATATATAATATATATACAAAGTGTATATTATATATATACACACACACACAGACACACACACACATATACTCTGGAAAATTATACTAAAACAACAGTTATTATTTAATAAGTAGTTCCTCAGTGTCAAATTCCATCTTATTATTCTATCCTCATCTCAAAAAGATGATAACTTTGGTTATATGCATTCTAAAGACAAGTATACTATGTCACAAACCTTAATTAACTAACCATAATTAACTAAGTGGACTCAGCTAATTGCAGAGCAGATTAAACAAGACTTTTAAGGAAGTTTCCAGTTCTGAAATGGTGGCATAGAAGCAAGTTTGCTTCACTTCCCCACACAGAAAATCAAAATCAAACATAAGCCACTGAGATTACCCCAGAACTCAAAATACAAGGGTGAGACAGTTCCTGCAGCCACAAAAAAGTGAAAATAATCTTAGCAGATGGTAAGGGAACAGGACTTTCAAATCCATGAGACCTTCTTATCCTTCTGCCTAGGACCAAATGCACATTTAATTTCCTTGAGATTAATGGTTTATTACAAGGTAAAAGCTAAAAAGAAAGAAATCTAATAGGAAAATTAAAAAGACTCTCTAAGCAAATATACTCAGTAAAAACCAAGATTGAGGTGAACTACCAGCTTCTTCATCATTTTGGGTTCCATGGAAGAAGGTGTGTCTCTGCCTCAACCCACAAGAAACATCACAAGTACACAGAGAAATATCTCTCTAAAGACTAGAGACAAAGAGGGGAAGTAGGACTGCCATCCTTATCCTAAAAAACTGTGCTCTGTAACTTGGCCAAAGGAGATGCCGAATCAGAGTGGCTATTCATCAGTGCCGCACTGCAGGAGGCATGTTTCACAGGCTCCCCAGGCACACACCCCCAGCCATCCTTCCACTGTTAGGATACCCACTTTGTGATCTCACTTATTTTGGAGGAGCACTGCTACGATTATTCACCAAAACTGAAGCAAACCTAGGCTTAGGCCCCATCCAGTGCCACAAAGAAGGCAGCAACTTAATGGAAAATAGAAAAAAAGAAATCTAATAGGTAAATTTAAAAGACTCTCTAAGCAAATATACTCAGTAAAAAACCAAAACAAAACAGAGAGAGAAGACTGAAATAAATAACGAATCCTTGGTGCAAAGGTAGAAACACAAAACCACAAGAGACCACAGCAAACAGGGAACCATGATCTCCCCAAAAGTATAAAGGAAGGCACCACTGACTGACCCTAATGAGATGGCAATATGTGAGTTCTATGACTAAGAAATCAAAATAGCAGTTAATAAAAAATCTCTGTGCTCTCCACAATAAAACAAGGAGGCAATTCAGAAATGTGTCCTTGGCAGGTGAGTCACCTGAAGTCAGGAGTTCAAGAGCAGCCTAGCAAATATGGTGAAACCCCATCTCTACTAAAAATACAAAAAATTAGCCAGGCACAGTGGCAGGCACCTGTAATCCCAGCTACTCAGAATGTTGAGGCGGGAGAATCACTTGAACCCTGGAGGCGGAGGATGCAGTGAGCCGAGGTCAAGCTATTGCACTTCAACCTGGGCAACAAGAGTGAAATTCTGTCTCAAAAAATAGAAATGTGTCAGAGAAATTTAGCAAACATTGAAATAATAATGAACAAAAATCTTGGAACTGAGAAATATATTTGCTAAACTGAAAAAAAAAGATTACTCCAAGTAATACAAAAATCAAAAGCTCAAAGGTCAAGGTAAAAGAGAAGATCTAAAAGGAGCAAGAGAAAAGAAACAAATAAAAGATAAAGGAGCTCCAATTTATCTGGCAACAAACCTCTCAGTAGAAAGCATACAGACCAGGTAGTAGTGAAATTATATTTTCAAAGTGCTGCAAGAAAAAACTGCCATTCAAAAACGTATCATACATCACTAAAAATAAAAAGCAATGAATGAAAATATACTACCAGAGAAAGTCACTTAACCACTAAGGAAGATAGTGAGAAAATAAAGGAGGGGAGGAGTTACAAAATGACCAGAAAACAAGCAGCAAAAGTCAGTACTAAGTCCTTACTTATCAATAATACCACAGGATAAATTTACTTAATTCTTTAATTAGAAGATATAGAGTGGCTGAATGTGAAAAAAAAAAAAAAAGGACTCCATTATATGCTGCCTGCAAGTTACCCACTTCACATATAAAGACAATATAGACTGAAAGCGAAGGAGTAGAAAAAGGTATTTCATGCAAGTGGAAAGCAAAAAGCAGCAAGAGTAGCTATACT
>CAUYLG010015411.1:0-38425 GCA_963573385.1 Cacajao melanocephalus
TTTCTCTTTCACGTTTGAAGTATATTTTTCCTAGATATGCTATTCTAGGGTAAAAATGTTTTTTTCTTTCAACACTTTGTCATGCCACTCTCTATATGTCATGCCACTCTCCCCTGGCCTGTAAGGTTTCCACTAAAAAGTCTACAAAAGCCAAAATAGACAAATGAGATCTAATTAAACTCCAGAATTTCTGCACAGCAAAAGAAACAATCTTTAGAGTGAACTAGCAAGCAACAGAATGGGAAAAAATGTTTGCAATCTACCCATCTGACAAAGAGCTAATATCCAGAATCTACAAAGAACTAAAACAAATATATAAGAAAAAAACAAACATATCAAAAAGTAGGCAAAATTTATGAACAGACACTTTTCAAATGAAGACATTTATGTGGCCAAGAAACATATGAAAAAAATGGTCATCATCACTGGTCATTAGATAAATGCAAATCCAAACCACATTGAGATACCATCTCACGCCAGTTACAATGGCCATCTGGAGATAACAGATGCTAGAGAGGATGGGTAGAAATAGGAGTACTTTTACACCATTGGTGGGAGTGTAAATTAGTTCAACCATTGTGGAAGACAGTGTGGTGATTCCTCAAGGATCTAGAAATAGAAATACCATTTGACCCAGCAATCCCATTACTGGGTATATGCCCAAAGGATTATAAATCATTCTATTATAAAGACACATGCACACATATGTTTATTGTAGCACTGTTCACAATAGTAAAGATTTAGAACCAACCCAAATGCCATCACTGATAGACTGGATAAAGAAAATGTGGCACATATATACCATGGAATATTATGTAGCCATAAAAAAGGATGAGATCATGTCTTTTGCAAGGATATGGATAAAGCTGGAAACCATCATTGTCAGCACACTAACACAAGAACAGAAAACCAAACACCACATGTTCTCACTCATAAGTGGGAGCTGAACAATGAGAACACATGAACACCGGGAGGGGAACATCACACACTGGGGCCTGTCATGGGGTGGGGACCTAGGAGAGGGAGAACATTAGGAGAAATACTTAACGTAGATGACGGGGTGTTGGATGCAGCCAACCACCATGGCACGTGTATACCTATGTAACAAACCTGCACATTCTGCACATGTACCCCAGAACCCAAAGTATTTTTTAAAAAAGGTGACCTCCATGTGGTTGGGTAGCTGGGAGTCAAAGAAGCAGAGAGGAGCACAACTTGCTTCTGTGAAGGTGGAATACTATATCTTTTGGTCTGTGTCAGCCAGTCCCTTCCCTGTGTATGGCATTTGGCCACGGCTTCCAGTTGCTGCAGGCTCCAGGCCCATGGTCATGGCCTCTCTCTTCAACCTCCCAAATACAAGGAAAGCACAGACTCTTTCCTTATGCCAAATGCTGGGATTGGCCCTTCACACCGTTTATCTCATTCAGTCATCACAGCCTCCCTGTGAGGTTGGTTTTATTATCCCTATTTAATGGTTGAGGAAACAGAAGCCCAAACAGTTCAGTAGTTTGCTTTTGTTTGTCCCCAGAGCCCATAATCTTTTCACGAAACTGGGTGATTCTACTCTCAATCTGGAAGACAAATGCTGTAGGTTAGATTTCACTAAGCAGCATTTCTGAGAGGCTCTAAAATCAGTACTTTAAATTTAAAAAAAAAAAAAAAAACCCACACATACAAAACCCAAAAGGCTGGGTCCTTGACTAGGGATAAATTCTCATGGTAAAGCCCTCTTTAAGAGATTTTCTCTTGCAAACTAAAATCTTCTTTAAAAAAATATAAATTTTGCCAAACTTAGAGTAACTTAACCTGAAATTTACCTAAAAAGAAACTTTATTTCTATTTCTACAAACAACAGAAAACCAAAGATCAGTATAAGACATGATATATCATAGTGGCTAAAAGAGTGCAAAATTTCAGAAGTGTGGAATCTGAATTCTCCTTCATACGAGGCATGAAACCCTCTTCTCTCCCCAGTTCCCAGAGTGCCTCTAAGGAAAAGATGGCTGCTGTAAAGTGTGAACAGGCAGCTGACTTTGGCTCTGAGCTGGCAGATATCAGGGATGCAGGAGGATAAGAGGTGCTTGAACAATGTTAAAAAAACGGGAATTACACAATTTCTTTTCATGCCTCATTACAAGAAATAATGTCTGGGGACTTTTTGGCAAGAAAAATTAAAAATCTTCTACATTTCATGGGTTAGTGGAAAGAATACTAATTTTCAATCAAGTTAAGGAGGACCCAAGGGCTGGCTCTGCCTCTTACAAGCTGTGTGACCCTGAGTGATTTGCTTAACCTCTCTGTGCTTCCATTTCTTCACAATATTTCTGTCACTTGAGGATA
The DNA here is from genome assembly GCA_963573385.1 of Cacajao melanocephalus. Taxonomy (NCBI): domain Eukaryota; kingdom Metazoa; phylum Chordata; class Mammalia; order Primates; family Pitheciidae; genus Cacajao; species Cacajao melanocephalus. The sequence continues at coordinate 2,341 of CAUYLG010015411.1, forward strand.
CTTTAAGAATGCAGGCAAAAGAGCCAGAGAACTACTATGCACCCCCTATCTTGTTTAACCTCTCAGGGTAGGGACCATAGGGGCCCTAAGACAGCAGTTCAGAAACTTTGTTACACTAAGATTCACCAGAGACACTAAAAAACAGCATTCCCTTGCTCTGATGCAGTAGGTCAGTGGTGAGACCACAGGCCAGATGCCTCAGACCCCACTTAGAGGAACACTGCCCAAGACCTTCCTAACGTTACCCATGCTAGGTCTGAAACCACACTTGCATTGTATGTCTCTAAATTAAATACACGTACCAACATTTTTTCCCTTCCTTATATATGTTCGCATTGATCAGGGCACCTAGTAGACCTTGCTTGCTTCATTGCAGAGTGTTTCCTGTGATATTTGGGCACACAGGGTGTACTCCAGTCCCACAGTACTCTCCTAGTCTGCCCAGATTTATGCTGTCACCAGCTGCTTCCAAAAACCTAAATCATGCCTTAGACAGTCTGCATAGAGAGGACCTTGAGGCAGAAAAAGTTAAGTGGGAAGTGGAATGACTCTATGGCAATTAAAGTCCTTTGAAATGACTTTCACTTCTCCTGAATATTTTAAAGAAATATTATTACCCACCCCAATGCCTGTGAAGTTTTGCTGATATTGCTATTTAGGAAATATACATAGAGATGGTAGTGAAAGCCTAGGGTTATCTGCATCATCTAATTTCACAAACAGAACCTATGGTTCGTTTTAGCCTAAGATTTTTTTTTTATTGTTGTTTATTTGCTTAACAAAAATAGCCCAGTAAGTTAACATATTCAACCTCAGTTACTTACCCTTTCTTCCATTTCCTCCTAACTGATGAGAATGAAAATAAACAGTAGTAAATATACCACATGCACAGAAAGATGAGGAAGAGGAAGAGGAGAGTCAGGGAGTGAGAGTTAAGATTATGGATTCCTCCTTATTACAAAGGCAGCATGCAGGGTGTTTCTGTGCGTGCAGCTGCAGACCAGTTACAGATCCTACTTATATTTCCAGATCCTCATCTTCACGGGGGGTTAAATCACTACACTGAAGCCAGAAACATAAACTAGAAGGAAACCATTTAAATCTTGGCTGCAGATGCGATCATTCCAGCCACTCACTTGTCAACTATTGAACAATGCACTGAAATTGTTGATTGTTCTAAGTTAACTCCATCTAATCTATTGGTCAAGTGGTCAGCTGCTATTATAATGATTAACTGAATCTATAATCAGTGTCTATGACGAGGAAATGCAGTGGTCATGACAATGGGAAAAAAAATCAGCCCTTCATTAAGACTCACTTTAGTCACGTGTAGGTAGAGCCCTTCTCATAATAACTAAGGATTTCTCTTTCTCTCTCATTCTCCCTCTTCCTTCTCCTTCCCTCTTCTCTTTTCCTCTCTCTCATATTCACACACACTACTTTCCAAGATAAATTCCTCTGGTTCCAAAATACTAAAATCAACACCAATGGCTTCTCTTTTGTTCAGCCCCAGTGCCTTCTCATACCCATTCCTGAAATAATATCCTAAAGCAATCACTTGTTGCTGCAGGAAAAAGGCACAGCATTAAAAAGAATATCAAATGAGGACTGCGCATTCTCTGAAAATTTCAGATGCGGCTGAACTAAGCCATCTCTGTATCTTAGTCAAGCACAGAGCTCCCCCTAATGCTGGCCCATGAGGGGAAAAGAACGAAAGCCAGAAGTTTTACCTTGGCCTATATTTCCATAGACAGAAAATAAGCCACTCGTCAAGTGCTAATTGTGCTCTAGATAATAACACCCTCTTGTACCCTCTCACCTGCCACCTACAATTTCCCCTGCCATCCCCAGCAGCCTTTGTGTTAAAATCCCATGCGTCAAGGTCACCTGTTGGAACCCCCACGTCCCCCACTAAGGCCCATGCCTGTAGCACAGAGAGTCTTTCGTACTGAACCTAGCTTAGATAGCATCTCCTCATCGTAAGTGCCAGACGGTCACAGTGGACTCTCGGGACCTGTTTGAAAAATTATATTTTTGGTCCTGAATTAAAGGATTGCATTTCTCCGGAAGGCCAGCTGTTGGCTGACTCCAGTGCCAAGAAGATGCTCTTCGGAGTGTGCTCCTGTGTTTCTTTACATCATTGCTAATCCTCTGGTTGAGAACCAGCCAGCAAGTCTCACTAGGGGCTTGTTTGCTGACTGATAGGGCAGGACCCTGGTATCTGCTCTGCTCAGGAGTACCTTGAAAACCAAAGAATACACAGAGTTCTTCAAACAAGGGCAGCTTCCACATCAAAGGGAAGTGAGTGTCATTTACTAAAGCTGACAGAAGCTTCCCAGTCATTCAGGGTCTTAGAATAAACGAGCTGTGGCTCTCATGCACCCATCCTCTGCCCTCACCCTATTTCAGATTTGACTCCAGTCAGGAATATAGGACCTGGTCCTGCGTCCCCACCCCCCTCCCCAGTCAGCAGCCCTGTGCAAGCCACTGGGCTGGCCCCCGAGGCACTGTGTTTGCAACCATGAATTAATCAGATATATAACACATTAACACAGATTAGTTTATTTGGCACCTCTCCCAGGTAACATCTTAACCCAGTTAAAATGCCTGTCTACAGAAGATTCCTAAGAAGTGATTCTAATGAAGTCTGATAATAGAAAGGTCAATAGGAGAAAATACTACAGCTTCCAAAGGCTTTTCAGCACCCCTGTTCATTCCTCAGTGACAGTTGGTTGCTTGCCACATTTTTAACACAGGACCCATTTTGTGCTATCTGGTTGATTTGTTCAAATTAGTTCCACTTGAGAACTAAAAATAGAGACCATAGAGTAAACTTAAATCCTTTCTGAAACAAAGCAGGCTATGTACAAATAAATACAACAATTTTGAAATGAACCTGAAAATAAATTCAGGCCCAGGGCCTAAAAGAAATTATGATATTTTATGTATGTCTTTACTGTTCTTCTTTGGAATGGTTTTTAAAAGAATCTATATTCATAAGATAACTCAAAAGATATTGTCTTCGGGCAAATGCTCTATTGTTTTCAGCTAAGGAAAAAAAAAATCTGGGAGGGCCAGGAGTTATTAGAATGTCAGTCACTGAGTTCAGAGCACAGACAACAAATGTAAAATTTTCTGGGTAAGTAGAACTTGGAAAATTATTTTGGAAGAGAAACTGCGAGACTACTGTTTTATGTCTGACTTTTTAAAATAAGACTTGTGTTGGGTGAATTTATTTACTCAACTAATAGAAAGATACATAAATGTAGATATAGATATTATGGTATATAGAAAATACAAGTCCTACATCAGAATGTAAATGCTCTGAGGACACAATCCACCCACTTTTATTGTCTCCCCATTAGTCTCCAGCCCAGAACTCTACACCCCAGGAGCTCTGTTAAATACTTGTTGACTGACTGTGTACATGAAGTCGCACTTCCTAGCCTGTTATACCATAACTTGCCCTATTTTACCTGAAGGACTTTTCCAGTTAGAATGTTATAATCGGAAGTTAATCAGGCAGAACATTCATAATACTGTCTGTAATTTTAACAGGAAAAAAATATTTATTCTAGACATTAGGTTTTTTAGTCTCTCTATGTTTTATAGCTCAATAGCATTGAGATTTTTAAAGAAAAAATTTTAAAACATAATTATTAAAATGTTATAGACTATTTTTCATAAAAGTTATTTAAAAGGCATTCTTGATTGTTTAAAATGATCTGTTTTTGAATCCTCAACTTGGGTAAAAACTTCATTGATCCAAACACTCAATTGACCAGATATTTTTTGTAATTGTATCCAAAATAAGCAACAACAAAAACAAAATTGTTTATTGAAAATGTAATTTTTAAAAAGATGACTAATTCAATTTTTACACTTTCCACAGATAGCTATGGGACTATATAATGAACATTCATGATCATAACAGAAACCTTAAAGCACAGACAGAATAAAATCTTAGGCAACACCAGAAACTTACAGATTACCTATTCTAGCACTTGCATTTAATGGAGGAGGAAGCCTGGACAGAGAGAGATGCAGTGAATTGTCTGAAAAGTTATGCCTCTTCTTACAAGCAAAACCAGAGATAACTTCTAGTCTGGTGTGCTCCCAGCATCCCAGGTAATGATTCCTTAATCAGCCGGTGAAGATTCAGCCAGGTTGTATCTTCTGCATTAAATTAATGTGGCCAGGAGATCTAATAAAGCAAACATCCTGCCCCCACACTGTGAATTCGATTCCTTTAAGTCTTTCTTATGATAAGAATGTATTGGCTGCACCCGTTGGCCTTTTGGAAACATAAGCACCTGTTTATTCAGTTGCTGTTTATGGCTGCATTTACCAGCATGTGCATGGCCCCAGATTAGGAGCTGAAAGAATAATGAAAGAAATGAAAAATTTCTCCCTATACCTCCAGAAGACAAGATGTAAATGTGTAAAATAGTTAACACTCTGTGCAAAGAATCACGTCAGATTATTGGTAGGGCAAAGAGCAAGACTGAATATGAATAGGAGGTATCACAAGATGCTCTTTAGAGAAGCTGATGCCTGAACTAGGTTCAGTTAAAGTGTAAAGGAGAGGAAAAGTGAGGGGAAGAGATAGAAAGAGAAGGGAAGGGAAGGGAGGGGAAGAGAAATCAGGCCTTCAGAAGACAGCACCACTGCAGTAAACTATCTTTCACTAATCTGCTTTTTCCTGAAATTCTTTGCTGTAAACAATCACAGGTTATCAAAAGAACCAAATATTACCCCTAAACTTGAACCCTGACAGTTTCTGGCAGTTATAGCTCTCCTCCTTCCTGTACATGTCGAAGAAAGCTGCATCTTTTTACACCACGTCCCTGTATTATCACACTTCAGTTGGGATACAGAACTAAACTTCAGCAGTGTCTGTGGTAAAATTTAGTCCCTAGACCCAAATTACTGTCCCTGGTTATAGAAAAATGCTCCATGTCCTTGGTGGAAGGAGGGCTGATTTGCAGAGGCTTGCCTGCTCTGGAATGTTTCATTGATTCCTCTGCACAAGTCCAGGACCTGTCACCTCCACTTTGCCATCAGGACAACTTTGAGCCAGCTCCTCAGCCCCTAGCAAAGGAAATTAGCCACCACTTAGTTACATATGACCACGTTAACAGGCCACTGTACATACACAAGCTCCCTTAATCCTCAAAGCAGCACTACAAAATTGATATCAGCATCCTTGTTTATCACTTACAGGGACAAAGACTTATAGCTTCGACATGTCCAGGGTTGCACCAAAAGTTAGTGTTGGCTGGAGTGTGAGGTCAGGTGGGTTGAGCACCAAAGGCGATGATTTGTGCAAACATCCCTGCCTCCCTGGGGAATCACTCAGTAAAACAATGAAGCAAGAACAGGACATATTTTTTGTTGTTGTTGGCACTCCAGCTCTTCACTAAACCTAATGGAGGTTGGGTCAGTGAGTGACTAATTCAAGATGAAAGATTTCTGCTGATTACAGGGTGATAGCTGGACCCAAAGGAAGCCTGGCAAACTGTGAGCTCTGAAGGTGAAGGCCAAGTGGTCATTCTATCTCCACACATTCAGGATAGAGTCTTCCTTGCCCCTCAGTCACCCTCAATAGCTATTTCAGGATGATAAACTTTCTCCCAAAATTTGCTTCATATTCTACTTATTTTATCCATCCTTTTGACTTGTGCTTTTTATTTTTATTTTTTCTAGAATAGTACAAGACGGTGGTAACTTGCTAAAATATGACTTAAAGACCACCGTCAGAAAGGGTCCTATCTGGCAATGCATATGTGGTAAACAAGTGCCCAGCAATTCCTGGTATGGTAAAGGCCTTTGATGGAATGAGGGATACTTCTGGTCATTTGTAAAGTCTGCCCTAAACAAAATGTTCTTTCTTTCCTTGGCATGGATCTTTGAATTTGATATGGATTCTCGTTCAATATTTCTTGCCCATGCCAAATAATCACCAGACAGGCCAATGGGCACCAGAGTATGTCCTGATATTAGACGAGCAATGTCCTAGGATAGAGGAGACTGTCATCACAAAAGAAATTTTTTTATTCTGCAAACTTTTAGATTATCCTTTCTCCAAAATTTGTCATGAACAAATGAAAATCGCACTATAAGAAGTAACAGCAATATTCTGATTAAAAAATAATTATTTAAATTGATGACAAACTATTTACAGCTTGACTTTTCATACAGACATACATGAAAAAAACTTACAAAAGCCGTAATACCAAATTTTGTCCCTAAATGTGTTCCCTATAATGTTGCTAATAATCTATTCATAAAATCTCTGAAGACAGACCTCATGTAGAAATCATTACTGCTAATTTAAATATAACCTGTAATAAAGTTAATCAGGCACACATTTAACAACATACATGTGGTAATTGTTATGGCACTGCATAGTAACTAGACATTAAGACTAAATGGTTCACATAAATTATAGAAAAATGGAAAAGTCACACTATCCCCTTTCTCTATACCCCTGATCCCCAAATGCCTATCTGCAGATCACCTGTATTCATATCATCTGGAGGCCTTTTTGAAATTATAAATTCCCACCCCTCCCCAAGAAGAGTTAGATTCTGTAGATCTGATATATGAGGAAGTTTTGCACCACTCCAAGGATCTCAAGTTCAAATACCTTCACAAGTGAGCAAGAAAATGGTGCATATAGCAATTTTAGTGTGTGTGTAAGAAATAAATATTCCATCCAAAGGCAACTACATTGAGAATATTTTTCAGTGCGCCACTTTTGCTACCCCTTCCCCTAACTTACACCCCTGGAAAGCACATCTGTGTGCTGAATTGAGGCTGACAGGTTAAATCCCTCATGGATGGCATCACGGTGTAAAAATCTTAAGGGTTCCTTTTTGCTGACACATGAAGCAGAAACAGCACACAAACGTATTTCTTGCTGACTATGGCCATGTCCTTTACACATTATAGCTAGTCCCAAGTCATTGTTAATTATATACCTTCAGTCATTTCCTCATTCAGTAAATTTTTATTGGGAACCTAATAGGTGCCAGGCACTTGCCTCAGTACTGAAAAGACAAAATTGAATAAGACAAATAGCTCATAGTTTGGAGTGATGTGTTTCAAAATTATTCTGATGGCCAGAATGGCATCAAAATATTCCTTTAAATCCAAAGATAAACCTGATTTTCCCCCATCCAAGTGCTGGGGAAATAGATCCCTAGGAGAATCTATTTTGAGATACTATTCCCTGGTCTCCCAGATTTGAGTACCAATATAGAGGACAGGCCGACATCAGAAGCTCTGAAACTCTTTGAAGCAGACATTACCTCATGCTACATGGCTTTCTTGTTCAGGATGGCTCCAAGAGAAATGGGCTTCCAGGACATGCCATTCTGCCAGCAGTTCAATGATACATTTAAAATGATCCATTTCTGGGGCTCTCTAATGAATGACAGTTACAGGGTGTCCTTCTCTTTCTTGAATAGAAAGACATAGAGATTTTATCTTATACTCCACCAGCCCTTGCTTAGTGTTTATAGGGCCAAAATCTTGAGCAAGTCACTCAATTCCATTTGTTCACTCACTATTTTGCTACTGAAATGCAAACTCCCTAGGGTAATTCTAGGCAATTTCTTTACCCAGAGATCCTCTCTGGCCACAGAGCAGCTCAGCTGCAACCCATGCTGTGTGCGCTGCATAATACTGTAACATTTTCAGAGTCAGGGAAGATTTATTCAGTGATCAACTGCTTCAGCATCCTGAATCACTCCAGAGACAGTCTGTTAAAGAGGGGACCTTGAGGGAACTGAAAATGTAAGCAAGAAGTGAAATAATCCTCCCTTTCTCTTTTAACCCCTTAAGCCCCTATAAGGAAATAACATTAGCTCTTTATATGCGTAGGGGAAGATAACTACAAGTAAATCACTCAAAATACTGAGAGTGCTTATCTGAAAAGGTAAAATTAGAAGTGATTTTTAGTTTCTTCTCTTTGATAATTTATATTTTCTACAATACACTTTAATTCTGTAGTAAGAAAAATACTTTAAGATGCATAGCTATATATTATTCTTCAAAAAGAGCTTTCAAGGAAAAAAATACTATAGCTATCTCAGGAACTAGGTCAGAATTTGGAAGACTAGTAGTACACTATTCACCCAAAAAGATTGAGGGGTTAAATATATCCAGGAAGTAAAGACCTACAGAGTTTTTAATATCTGAAATCAATACAAGCCAGGAATTGCCAATATTTTTCATTTCTATTTAACACTACCCACTAGGCAAAGCTGTTCAACTTATCCCAATTTGCTTAGAAATTCAGAACTACAGATGTCCCAGGAATGTGAAAAAAAAAAACTAAAGTGTCATGTACACAATTCACTAAGACCCTCCAAAGTGAATATCTAATCTTCCCTGTGAACTCCACAGTAGAAACGGCAGCCTTGTTGCTAACTGAATAAAACCCAAAAAGGAAGACGATAGCATTCTCTATACACACAACTCTGTCCATTTTTGGAATACAGATAGTTTCATGGAAGAAGGAAGGTGCCAGTCACAACTTGGATGATCACTGAACTCAAGATCAAGGTGAGATAGATCTCCCAGAGGTACAGACACATCGTTCTTCTGATGCTCTACAGTCAGGCTGTGTCCCTGTGCACAACTACTTTGATAGAATTCAGCTTTTAAGAGAAAACAAATTTACTCAGTAAACCAGCTGAGGCATTTGTTTACTTGATGGCAGAATTTTTAACCTTTTTGTCATCTGACCTCACATGTACACAGCCAAGAGCAAAATGCCTGAGAAAGTGTAGCTTAGAATAAACACCAGGGAAAACAACCACTAATAGACCAGGTGAGCAGATGGCAGGCAGAGAATATTCTGGACAAAGGCCACCCAATTGACTAAGGGGTGGGGTGGATTTCAGATGGTGACAAACCCTGTAAATGACAGAAAGAGTCAGATAAACGTGCATATGAAAAAACACTAGATACCAAATAACACCCATGTCAAGAAACAATCATTCACAAATTGTGGATTGTGTTTAAACATTTAATATGAACACTGATCATTTGTTACTTTAAGTTAAGAAAAAAGGTCTCATCGTAAGATAACTCTGATTGAGCCCGGGTTTGTGAACTGCAATACGAATTAAATTTAAACCTACTTATGAAAATTCAAATTAATTATCATTTTCATGACATAATAAAAGCAGAAATAACTTACTAGCTTTGAGTGTATAGAATAAAAGCACTCTGTTTAATTAATTTGCCAGTTCTTTTTTTACTAGGTGAACATTAGCCAGCGTTTGGTCTTTAATTGTTGATGTGTACAATCAACTCACCCAGAAAGTTAAAAATATCAATGTCAGAGTTTAATTTTTTTCTGTCAGTAATTGTGAGAAAGAAAAATAAAAGAAAGATTTGAAATATTAAAAAAAAAAAAGAACCAGGCAGACAGACAAGGGGAGAGATCACCATTTTCATAGAATTATTTTACTTTGACAGAATATACGCTTTTCTCTGTGCAATTTGCTCTTTAACCATCGTGTGACCCTCCCTTCCTATGATGAGCATACTGTGCTGTATCTCCTGATCTCGACAGATGCATCAAGGACGGCACTCAAAAATCAATGTGCCCTCTGAAATAGCATGAAGTGAAGATTTTAAAGCTAGATACTTGCATTTATGTGGTTTTAGATTTTTTAAATCCCTTTAAAGGAATGTTTTGCCAATGTTATCAGATTTGACATTATTTTCTGTTTTTCTAATGATGTCCCATAATGAACTTGAGTACCAACTCAAGATTTTTATTTAAAAAAAAATAAAGAGCAGAAAAAAAAAAAAAAACCAGAAAAAAGAAAGAGAAGTTTACTTAAGAAAAATGCACACAGAGAACAGGCTCCCTACCATTCTATCATTCCAACTTCTATCAAGTAGTAACATTGAAATATCTGCCAGGATAATCCACATACGTCTCTTGAATCATCAAATACTATCACTGATGAAAATAAGTGCGCTCTCTCTCTCATTTTCTCTCTCTCCCTTCCTCTCTTTCCTTTCTGTCTGTCTCTGTCTCTCTCACTCACACACACACACACACACACACACACACACAAATATAACTGAGAGATATCGCCATGAACAATCCCAAAGGTTATGCATTTATTCATTTCTAAATGCTATATAATTTCATTGTAGGGACAATTAAATATGCATTTGCATTAATGAAGATATACTGTTGTATAATGTATACAAGCCAGAGAAACTCTGCAGAAGTTTGTAGCCAAATGATTTGATTCTATCAAATCAGATCAAATCTATCCCCTGAAAGGCAGTCATGGTTTTCTAGATTTTCTTTACAAATTTCCTATTAATTAGGATGTTAATGAGGTATTTCCCTTGTTTGCTTCTGAATTCTTATCCAAAAATAGAATTGATTTTGGATATACTTATTTCTTATATTTTCTAAGGTGTGATTCCAGCTTCTGTATAAGCATGTTAATAAATAATACATCCTTTTGTCAGCTTTAGCAAATCTCTATAGCATACAATATTTCCTCTTTTTTCCATTAGTCCATTTGGTAACCATTTCATCCAGCAGTGACACACAGTCAAGTGAAACTACCCTAAGCATTGTCCTTAACCAAGATGCATTGCAGCATTTCACTGTGAGGGTGGCAGCACTGGGTGACCTGTGGTATAGCCCTCAGTGAAGTGAAAACCATTTCACTAGCTGTCTTTTCAACTGTGACAGGCCTTAGTCAAAAAACCAGAGAGTGTGACCTGCCAATCACAGGAGTGAGAGGCCCGAGGGCCATATGTCACCCGATTCTACAGCCTCTTCTGACTTGCAGTGTAATTCCCAGTCAGCATGCTTCTCTCACCCATGAGCTGCAGAAACAAGAGCTTTTCCACCCACATTTGTAACTTGTTTGGTCATGGTGTTGGGTGATTTCAATGTGAAAATTATTTCCCTTGTGCTATCTGTCATTGGTTGAGCTATGAGATTGTTGGTCTGCTGGATCCACAATTCCCCAGAAAAGATCATTGATCCAAACCTGAGAAAGTAGCAGAATCTGTGAGTGGCACTAGTACTTTTGTCCATCACCACACTCCAGGAAATGTGGCCTCGGATCAGGGACTGCATTTCTCCTTGAATGCAAATCAATCTGTTAAGTTCCCAAGTTGCAATTCAGAGTACCACAGCCTCTCATCATCACCATTAAAGCTGCCAGCTCCAAGCCTCAAATGAGAAAATGAGGTTAAAATACTTAAATGTAAAAGGTACTATACACATGTTATTATTGTCTTTACTACTAGCAATAATAGTATCAGACTTTTCACCATTGCAAACTGGTACCTGGTATAGTTTTTACAAACTGGTCTAAGGATTAAAGTGCTTGGGTTTAGAGAGAACTTTGGCCTTGACAGGCCAAGGAATTTTGAAACAGCTATTCCCCATGTGACCTAATATTCTCCCCTATACTCATGTTTCAGTCTTACTCTCTAAAACAGTGTGTCAGAACTCCCTTGAAGGCTTGTCAAAACACACTGCTGGACTCCATCAGAGGAGTTTCTGATTCAGCAGATCCAGGGTCTGACCTGAGAATTACATTTCTAATAAGGTTCTGAATGATGCTGGCATTGCTCATCTGGACCCGCTCTAAGAATTATGGCTATAAAAAAAGGAAGTTTCATTTAGAATATTAACAGTGGTTTAGGAGAAGTAAAAATAAATTCATTACCTGGAGAATATGTGGGAGATGGGAAAAGAGGGGATACCAAATGGTTGTATTTAAAAATTCCCAGGATGTCATATATATAGCTCTTAAGTTTTAATCTCACTTAGAGGTGAGTTGACTGAGTCTCTAATGACTGGGTTATTTTCCCAAAGTCATGGACTGCTCCATCCATAATAGAACTAAAACAAAAGTTCAGTTCTCGTTTATTCTAACTGGATGCTTTCCAGTACAAAGCATTGCCAGCAGTTAGAACACAGAGACTTCCTATCCGAGGGAAAGGATTTTCACTATTTTTGACAGGAAAAGAGATCTCATATATGATCTCTTTAAGGAAAAATATCACTCAGATAACCCACTCTAGTTCCCATGCACTGAAACGGCAGGACAGAAGAGGAAGCCTCACGAGACAAAATACAATTCAGTGATGTACATGTAAGTTTTCAAGGAATGGCAAATTTACTAACCAGGTTTGGTGACTTCATCATTGACCTGGCATTGATTTTAAACTCTCTACTAGGTGTCTTGACTTCACTATCCAGGAGGTTCTGGAGTAGTACAATTTCCTGTTTGATTTTTAACAGCATCTGCTTTCAGCATGCTTTCCAGTTTTACTGATGCCTGGCAGAAGATGAGCCTGCACTTGCTCTGCAATCATGGGCCAGCTCCCAGGTTGGAATGGAAAATCTCCACTCTCTTTTTAGAAACCTCTCCACATTAGAACTGTCTGGTAAACTGACCAGCTGCCACCCACTGCTGTTTAATCCTCTCTATTCTGGCCTGAGAGCATAGAATCTTCCCTCTCTTGTTTGTTGTGAAGATTCCGAAGTCCTTTTCAAAACTGAGAGCTCATTTTGAATGGATAGCCAATATGCTCAGCCCTCATTGTGGTGGAAATAAATGTACAGGAATTTGTTTTGAATTTGAAAAAAAATTAGAAGACGTGGGGCTATTTCTAGTATTGTTAATTTAGTTGGTCTATTATAGTCCAGTGCCTTTGACATAATAGGCCCTTGATAATTCTGAATTGGTTGAATTGTAATGACACACTCCATTTAGGTATTACTTTTCGTAAGAGCTAACATAACCCAGGGCTTCATTTCCTCATCCGAAAGAAGGAAACAGTAATAACCCAAAGATATTATATAGAGATGTGGTAAATTTATTCAGTATTCTGAATGAACTTCTTCCTAGTGACATCCATAGATATGTTTCAGGTAAAGTACTGTCTATCCGTAGTAAGACCACTCTAGAAAAATCTAGAAAAAATGTATGTCTATACATCTCCAATGAGTCGCAACTCCCAGTAACAGTAATGTGAGAATAATGCCATCAGACTATTGTTTGGTTTGCATAGATTTGCTATAGAGTTGTTTATCTTCGCCTCACTGGGCATTCCCCAACAGAAGTATTGAACCCTAACCTTTCTTTTAATTCACTATTGGTCTTAGGAAAGACAGGAAAATAAGGATGGGAGTAGCAAGATGCTGTGAAACGTTGAACGACCATGCCTCTGGGGAGGGACTGCCCTCTTTGGTAATGTTTGTCAATTTCTGTGGTATAAATACTCCACCATCGTCAATTTAAAGCTGCCAACAATTTAATAACTGACTTGCAAAATTCCTGACAAAAATTGTCTCTCATGAGGTGCTACAGGCGGGCACCAACGTAACACTGGATAGGGAAGAAAAAACATGTGGCAAAATTATTCCATACTAATTGACAGGATTTTGCACCCCCTTCAGAAAAAAAAAATGTTGGCATGGTGGGGAGGGGGAAATGACTGTTTTAGAAGTCAGGTAACATGAATTGTAACTATTTGCCAACAACCAGATAGGTGAAATAGGTCAGTAACATGCTGAACCAACTAAGGCAATACCAACTCAGTAACTGGAGTTCTAATAAGGCTCGAGGATTATTTCACAAAGACTAAAGAGACATCTCAGTTGGTGGTTGTAGTACTGGCATGTATTGGTCTAAAGGTAGAGCTTCAGACTTCTAATTCCATGATTCTACAACCAACAACTGAAGTGATTTTTTAAACATTCCACCTAAAAATGTAGCATTTTAGAGCTAGAAGGAAATGTAGGGGGTTTATTTACTTTATAAATAAGGCAAACTGAAGCCTAGAAAAGAAATATGATTTTCCTAATCATTTAGTAGAGGACCCCGGGCTCTATTTTGGGCTTTTAAATCCTAGGTCAGGGTTGGGCCTCTTTTTGTAACAGAATACTCTTTTTTTTTCATCTTCATAACATAGGTCACGGAATCATACCTTGCTTGGTATTTAAAGTGCTATAGTATGGTCTCAATCTCTTGCTTCATGATCCACCTGCCTCAGCCTCCCAAAGTATTGGGATTACAGGCATGAGCCACTGCTCCCGGCCTTGAGTTTGAAACCATACTCTCTCCTAGGGACTGATGGAGATAGAAACCTGCTTGAATTACAACCACACATGCCATTTAGGGCTGAGCACATCACCAGAGCAGAATTGCTGGGGTAGTATAAAAAGAGCACCACATACCAGAGCTTGGTGCTTCCAATAATTTCAGTAATAGAGGACTAGAACTGCTTCCGACCTTCTCTACACCCACCCCAGCATAGTTCCTGTTAAAGGCCTGAATGGCAGTATATACAAGTGCCACCCCTCCCGAGTCCCTAGAACATGTGTTGGATGGCCTTGCTATTTAAGGTCCACATGGGCTACTGATCAGTACAGACAAGTGTCTTCCTTGGTGTGAAGTGTTAATTTTACAAGATGAGCTGTGACAAACCCTTTCTTGCTCCAACTAGAAATTGAAACTATTAAAGATTCAGTTCTGGGCTCACTGCAAATAGCACTGCTCTCTACTCATTATGTGATCCATTCTTGAACCTGCCATAAAGTTTTCCAGAGACTACTTCTGACTAACACACTCTGTGTGTGAGAGAGACAGAGACACTGTGGGTGGAGGGAGAGGGTATCCATAGGGTATGGAGAGCTGGCTATATATGCCTATGAGCCTGTGTGTGTATAGATATAGTTTACAGAAAAGTGACCAATAAATGATTTTAAAAGACCTGGGTCAGAATTTTACATTACTCTAAACATTCAAAACATCTACTCGAATCTAGAGTTCCTCGAGTATTACTAATTTGTGATTTAAAACTATAATTATTGAAGGTTGATTGATAATATTTTGGTTCCCCTAATTCAACATCAGACAAATCTCAAATTCATACTTCAAAAACAACAAAAATAAATACTGTACCCAGCATAATTATCAAGATTATGCTCTAACAGCATCTGTGAAACCACAAAATGAGGCAGTATGCAAGAACACATGAGTGAGGGGAATTTGGGGGAAAGAAGACACAACCTCCCAATAAAAGGAAAGATTGCAAACTAAAAAGTAAGCTTTCCAAACTATTTGCAATGCATGAGTTTTCTGGAATAAGAAAAACCTAGCTTTAAGTCTTCGTGATTATTAATTTTTTTAAGAAAAAAAAAGAACTTTATTTAAATCAGGCCCTTAGCAGATTGGCTGAGCTCATGGAAGCCTCGCTCTGCCTGCAGATGTCTGTCTGAGCTGCCACATGGCAGGAACTGGCCCTGGGGGTCTCAGGGGCCCAGCACAGGACCAAAAACTTCTTATTTTGGTGCTTGTTCCAAAACTCCCCATCCCTTTCCAGTTCATTACAAACACCTATTGTTTGCCATATTTATCTGCCATCACTGCTGTTTGTTAGCAAATGGAAAGAGAACTGCCAGGACTAAATTTCAGCCTGCCCTCAGAATAGTGCAAAGGCGCTACAGGAATTGCATGACAGATGGTCTTTGAATGATATACAGAACCTCTGCCCTTGGGCCCGCTTTGGAGGAGCTGTTTTGGATTGTTACTCATAAGAGTGGGAGGTTGTTGTGTGATATGTGATTATTCCATAATAATTTTAATTATTTTGCCTGTTTTCAAACAATAGTCTCAGCCTTTTTTAATTTTTACACTCACTGAGTTGTGACACGAGCATTCTTTTCTCTATGTTAGCAGGAATTAAAATCAAGCCCTGTATCCCTTCCCATTTTTCAAATAATCCATGTTTAAATAAATTACCTCTGTCTGGAAAACCAAGTTATGTGGCGTCCTCCTGGCATGCACACTAGCAAGGAAAAAAATTCCTTATTGTGGTGTCTGGTTTGAGACTGTCGCAGTAACAAGTTTCAAGAAAAGCCTGCTCTTTGCCTCTTTGGAGCGAGGCTCTGGCTAAGGGAGCTTCATTTACATGCATGTGGGGATCCCATCGGATCTGTTCAAAGGTACAGTCCGAGGCAGTCAGACGGCATCCGATGTGCATGTAAATGAAGCTCCCAAAGTGGGGTGTAGGCTTCTGGAGAGACGCAGAAAATATGCCATCCCTGTCTCATCCAAATCCAATAGAAACTTCTGAATGTTTTCTAAAGCAGCAAGAGCCAACGAGAAGCAGATGCTAAATTTTCAAGGCATCGAATACATTTTTCTTTAACAGATAGATTTATTGGCTGAGCACAGGCAGAAGAGGTTTGGGGTCAGAACCAGAGCTTTTGGTGTCTCAGCCCGGGAAGCTAGCAGACGCCAACTTGTATGTCCCAGTGGTTCCAGAGCCAGTCTCTGGAGGCCAGCAGCACCCTGCAGCTCTCACCATGCTGGCAATTCCCAGGCCACCAGAGGCTATATAACAATATAAAATCTACAGTGAACCTAAACCACAGGAGGATCTAGGGGTGAGTTAATACTTATAAGGTAGCCTTTTTACAGAACACAAGAATGTGTGGCTTTACCTGGAGTTTGTTGCTCCTGAAATTCTCCCTGACATCTGAATCTCATGTCCCCAAATAGGCTTGTGGTTCCAGTCCAACAGCTACAAGCCAAATCGGGTTTTGGATCATTTCCAAGCTGACTGGTCTAGCACCTTGATAATAAGAAAGAAATTCTGCTTCTCCTTGATCTCCAGCTAAGTGATATAGCTACCTGGAAAACAGAACTCTGGTGAGCGGGTTTACTAGAAAAGAGAAAAATAGAACTCTGACCCTCTTATTTGATAGAGAGATCCCCCCATGGAGTCTTAAGTGCTTCCCAACAACTGTGGTTTTAATCCAATAATAGCAGCTCCTCTAACAGAGAGAAACCCAACTCACACAGCAGTTAATACCCAAATGAAATTCAGATATCTCCTACTGTGTTGACAAAAAGGATTGGGGAAATGTCCTCTGCTCCTTCCCAAGGAAGACGTGCCTTTGGTGAGATCCAGCCAGGCTACTCTCCCAGAAAATAGCCACACTGCTTCCTCCCAGCAAGGGCTGGTGTGCAGAGATTTCTGCTTATAGAGAACATAAATTCTCAGAGAAAACATATAAATTAATGTTTAGCGCCTTGAGGCGCCAAAACTACTTATCTTTCAAGGCATGGAGGATTCACCTAAGGAGGGCTTGCCCAGCTTGCTGGGGTATAGTGGCTTTTGTTAGAATGCTGTTGCTGAAAATTTTCATTAAGGTACATGATTGAAACAACAGCTGTGACTGTATCAGCTATCATAAACACTGGAGAACTGTGTTCTCAATATATCTGAAATAGACCCACTTTAAGTGTATTGGTATATTATAATCAGGTTCCCATATAGGTTATTAAGTTCCCGTATAGACTAGGCCCTATATAAGGTATTTAATATACAGTATCTCAATCTTAACAACAACCAGGATGGTATTTATTGCCCTCATTATATAATTTCTAATGAGGGAAAAAGAGTCTCATGTTGATCAAATGACTTAATAAAGCTCACACACAATAAATAGCTGACTCAGGATGTGAAATAATGTTTGATTAATTTCAAGGGCCATATTTCTTTCACTGATGTCTGTATGTATGGGGCTAGTGGTGGGGCAGGGCAAAGACATTCATGTATGATACATTGCCTTATGAAAATGAATGCAACTTTCAGCATATTTTGACACTTGAGAAAGAATACTATGCATATCCTCAGTGCCTGACATGTGAATTCTCCACAAATACTTATTAACTGAAGTATTCCTTCATAGGTATACAATTGACAAGCAATTGCTACTCTTAATCCTATAGGCTTTATCTGCTACTTCCTCTTGGTTATTTCACATAATGTTTACCCTGGTGGACCTAATGCATAGAGTCTCCTGGTTGGCCAAAAAGGACTCAGCCAACTTAAGTCCACATGGACCAGTTCCACATGAGAGATACTATCAGTACCTACTCCTGAAATAAATTCAACAGTTATCTAATAAATACCAACTGAGTGCTCACCAACTATACCCAAACTCGTTTCTTTGGAAAAAGAAATATGATTTTAAAATACAATTATATGTCACTAAATGATGGGGATAAATTCTAAGAAATGCATCATGAGGCAATTTCTTTATTTTTACTTTATTATACTTTAAGTTCTGGGATACATGTGAAGAACATACAGGTTTGTCACATAGGTATACACATGCCATGGTGGTTTGCTGCACCCATCAACCCATCATCTATATTAGGTTTTTCTCCTAATGCTATCCCTCCCCTAGCCTCCCACCCCTCCACAAGCTCCGGTGTGTGATGTTCCCCTCCCTGTGTCCATGTGTTCTCATTGTTCAACTCCCACTTATGAGTGAGAACATGCAGTGTTTGGCTTTCTGTTCCTGTGTTAGTTTGCCGAGAATGATGATTTCCAGCTCATCCATGTCCTTGAAAAGAACATGAACTCATCCTTTTTTATGGGTGCATAGCATTCCATGGTGCACATGTGCCACATTTTCTTTATACAGTCTATCACTAATAGGCATTTGGGTTGGTTTCAAGTCTTTGCTATTCAACACCACTTCATGCTAAAAACTCCCAGTAAACTAGGTATTGATAGAACATATCTCAAAATAATAAAAGCTATTTATGACAAACTCACAGTCAATATCATACTGAATGGACAAAAGTTGGAAGCATTCCCTTTGAAAACTAGCACAAGACATATTTAGAAGACCCCGTCTCAGCCCAAAATCTCCTTAAACCGATAAGCAACTTCAGCAAAGTCTCAGGATACAAAATCAATGTGCAGAAATCACAAACATTTCTATCCACCAATAACAGACAAACAGAGAGTCAAATCAAAAGTGAACTCCCATTCACAATTGCCACAAAGAGAATAAAATACCTAGGAATACAACTAACAAAGGATATAAAGGACCTCTTCAAGGAGAACTACAAACCACTGCTCAACAAAATCAGAGAGGACACAAACAGATGGAAAAACATTCCATGCTCATGGTTGGGAAGAATCAACATTGTGACAATGGCCATACTTCCCAAAGTAATTTATAGATTCAATGCTATCCCCATCAAGCTACCAATGACTTTCTTCACAGAACTGAAAAAAACCACTTCAAACTTCATATGGAACCAAGAGAGAGCCCACATAGCCAAAACAATCCTAAGTAAAAAGAACAAAGCTGGAGGCATCATGCTGCCTAACTTCAAACTATACTACAAGGCTACAGTAATCAAAACAGCATGGTACTCATACCAAAACAGAGATATAGACCAATGGAACAGAGCAGAGGCCTCAGAAGCAATATCACACATCTACATCACCTGATCTTTGACAAATCTGACAAAAACAAGCAATGGGGAAAGGATTCCTGTTTAATAAACGATGTTGGGAAAACTGGCTAGCCATGTGCAGAAAGCAGAAACTGGACCCCTTCCTGACAAATTACACTAAAATTAACTCCAGATGGATTAAAGATCTAAACATAAGACCTAACACCATAAAAACCCTAGAAGACAACCTAGGCAAAACCATTCAGGACATAGGCATAGGCAAGGACTTCATGGCTAAAACACCAAAAGCAATGGCAACAAAAGCCAAAATAGACAAATGGGATCTAATTAAACTCCAGAGCTTCCGCACAGCAAAGGAAACAATCATTAGAGCAAACTGGCAACCAACAGAATGGGAAAAATTTTTGCAACTTACCCATCTGACAAAGGCTAATATCCAGAATCTACAAAGAACTAAAACAGATTTACAAGAAAAAAACAAACCCATTCAAAAGTGGGTGAAGGATATGAACAGACACTTTATAAAAGAAGACATCAATGAGGCCAACAAACATATAAAAAAATGCTCATCATCACTGGTTATTAGAGAAATGCAAATTAATACCACATTGAGATACCATCTCATGCCAATTAGAATGTCGATCATTAAAAAATCTGGAGACAATAGATGCTGGAGAGGATGTGGAGAAATAGAAACACTTTTACACTGCTGGTGGGAGTGTAAATTAGTTTAACCATTGTGGAAGACAGTGTGTCAATTCCTCAAGGACCTAGAAATAGAAATGCCATTTGACACAGCAATCCCATTACTGGGTATATACCCAAAGAATTATAAATCGTTCTATGATAAGGACACACGCACGTGTATGTTCATTGTGGCACTGTTTACAATAGCAAAGACCTGGAACCAACCCAAATGTCCACCATCGATAGACTGGATAAAGAAAATATGGTACATATACACCATGGAATACTACGCAGCCATAAAAAACAATGAATTCATGTCCTTTATAGGGACATGGATGAATCTGGAAACCATTATTCTCGGCAAACTGACACAAAAACAGAAAACCAAACACTGTATTTTATCACTCATATGTGGGTGTTGAACAAGTAGAACACATGGACACAGGTTGGGGAGCATCACACACTGCAGTCAGTAGTGGGGGACTTGGTGAGGGACAGCTGGGGTGGGGAGGGTGGCGTGGGATAATGAGGGGAGAAATACCAGATATAGGTGATGAGGGGATGAACGCAGCAAACCACCTTGCCATGTATGTACCTAAGCAACAATCCTGCATGATCTGCACATGTACCCCAGAACCTAAAATACATTTAAAAAAAATACAGCTTACTGAGCTGACACAAAAGGAAACAAATAATCTGCATAGCCCTATATAATAAAGAACTTTTGTTTGTTATCAAAAATCTGTCCACAAAGACCATTTTATCCTCGAATACTCAGATGGTTTCACTGGTGAATTAAATGCCAAACACTGAAAGAACAATTAACACCAATCTCATATAAACTCTGAATATAGAGAAAGATCAACTTCTCAAATCATATTAGAGTTTCCCTAGCAAAACTGTAATACCAGAATCTACTCTGTAACAAAAACTAAAAATTACAGACCAATTTCCCTCATGAACACAGACATAAAATTTCTTAGCAAAATAAGGCAAATTGAATACAGTAGTACATTAAAAAGGACAATACATCATGTTCAATTAGGGTTTTTCAGGAATTTAAGGTTGATTTAACATTCAAAAATCAATCTCCGTAATTCAGCACATTAACACTCTAAAGAATGATCATTTCAACAAACAAAAAAATGACATAATTCAACAACCATTGAAAGTAAAAACTCTCAGAAAACCAGGAATAAAAAGAATTCTCTCAGTCTGATAAAAGGCATCCACAAAAAAACAACAACAAACATCATACTTAATGGTTTAAAATGTTAATAGGCAGGCCACAGACTAGAAAACATTCTCAACATATATTTGGCAATATACTGGTACTCAGGATTTATGAGATACTCCTATAACTCAATCATGAGAAAATAAAATCTCCCCCCAAAATGAGCAAAAGATATGATACTGTTTAAAAAGAAAAAAAAACATGGCACAAACATATGAAAAGGCATTCAACATTATTACTCATTCATTACTCAGGAAAATTAAATTAAATTAAAATTACCAGGAAATACCACTGAATACATACCAGAATACTAAAATTAGAAAGAATGACAACATTAGCGGTGAGAATGTGAAGCATCCAAAACTCTTATGCACTGTTGGTAGGAGTGTAAAATGATATAATCACAGAAAAGGTCTGGAAGTTTCTTATAAAACTCAACATCTGCTACTCTGTGACCCAACATTTTCAATCCTAGGTATTTTCCCCAGACAAACAAAAATATATGTCAAAAAAGGACCTGTACAATAATATTTATAGGAAATTTACTCATAATTCCCAGAGATTAGACAGAACCCAGGTGTCTATTGATAAAAACATATTTTTAAACTGCCATATGTTAGTACAATGGCATACAAGCCAGCAATAAAAACTGAACAAACTACTGATTTTCAATACAGCACAGGTGAATCTCAAAAATATTATGTTGTGTAAAAGAAGCATTATACAAAAGAGTACATAGTGTGTGATTTCACAAAGAAGACCGTCAAAACTAACTCAAGAAAAAAAAAAAAAAAAAAAACCCGTAAACCCAGCAATTTGGGAGGCAGATTATGAGGTCAGGAGATCAAGACCATCCTGGCCAACATGGTGAAACTCCATCTCTGCTAAAAATACAAAAATTAGCTGGGCATGGTGGCATGTGCCTGTAATCCCATCTACTCAGGAGGCTGAGGCAGGAGAATCACTTTAACCAGAGAGGTGGAGGTTGCAGTGAACCGAGATCACGCCACAGCACTCCAGCATGGCCACAGAGCGAGACTCCGTCTCCAAAAAAAAAAAAAAAAATATTAGAATATTGGTTGCCTCTGGGGCATTGGGTAGGTCCAGGACAGAGAAGGTTTCTAGGCAGTGGTAATGTTCTCCTGCATGATAGGGTCTGGGGTGACATGGGTGGAAGCATGTGCACAACTCGTCAAATGGTACTCGTAAGATTTATACATTTCATTTCATGTCTTCAAAAGAAAAAAAGTAAACAAATGTTGATCTTTATGATATACATGTTGAAGTATCTGGGGGAATTGTATTGATGCCTACAACTTCCTTTGGCTTTATTGTGGCTTTTCTGTAATATATTTATTCATTTAATCATAATAAATCAATATATGCTAATATAAATAGCATATTTTATAAACAGCATTATATTTTCTTAAACAGCAAAAAATTGTAAGTGTACCATTGTTTAAATTTTTGAAAGCCCTTTCATATCTGGCTCATTAGAAGACAGCTGGAGTCTCATATTTGCTTCTGTATTAAATCTGTTGCTCTATCACATGTGATGTAGCCTCTGCAAAACTCCACTTGTGAGGGAATGAAACTGAAATGATTGTGGAGGTGCCAGTCCAGCATCTGCTGCATAGTTCAGAAGGCTTGGAAGCCCAGGAAAATGTTGCAGTCTGACTCCAAATGCAGTCTCATGGCAGAATTCCTTCTTGTTTGGGGGAGGTAAATCTCTTATTAAGGCCTTCAGCAGATTGGATGAGGCCCATCCACATTATGATGAATAATCTGTTTTACTAAAAGTTCACTAATTTAAGTGTTTTATTATTTTCAATAGACAAATATTGTATATATTTATAAAGTACAAGATGATATCCTAATATATGTATACATTGTGGAATGGCTATATCAAGCTAATCAATGTATTACTCATATGCTTATCATTTTTTTTGTAGCAAGAACATTTAAGATCTACTCCCAGCAATGTTCAAGTATACAATACATTGTTACTAACTATAGTCACCAGATTTAAACCAATTCCTTCTAACCGAAGTTTTATATTCTTTGACCAACCTATTCCCAATCCCCACAATTCCCCCAGCCCTCTGGCAATCACCATTTTACTCTGCTTCTATGAGATCAACCTTTTAGATTTCACACGTAAGTTACATCATACAGTATTTGTCTTTCTGTGTCTGGCCTATTCATTTAATATAATGTCCTCTAGGTTCATCTATGTTGCTGCAAAGACAGGATTTCCTTCTTTTTGGGGGGCTGAATAGTATTCTATTATGTATATATACCTCATTTTATTTATCCACTGATAAACACTTAGGTTGATTCCATATTTTTGGCTATTGAGAATAATGCTGCAATGAACACGGGAATGTAGACATCTCTTCAACAAATTGATTTCATTTCCTTTGGATATATAACCTTTAGTAGAATTACTGGATCATATGGTAGTTCTATTTTCAATTTTTTTTTTTTTTGAGAACTTCACAGTGTTTTCCACAATGTCTGTACTCTAAAACTTATTTTGAAATGCAATAAAAAAGGTGGATTTATGAATGGATAGACAAATGCACTTATAGATACATGATAAAGAAAATGTAAGAAAATGTTAATGGTAGAAGCTGGGTATTGGGTATGTGGATGTTCATTCACAATATAAAATGTTCATGTTAAATGGAGAAAATAGTACTTATAGAAGTTAGTACTTATGGAAATTTAGGTGACAATATTTTAAAGTGGTATTATCTTTAAAATGGAGAAACTGTGGCCATAATAAGTATTTTTATATCATCAAAGCATATAAATCTGGAATATTACTTAAAATGTATATATTTAAACAACTATGTTTATGTTATATAACATTTTAATCAAAAATGCATCAGAATATCCAATGTGTATCCACTAGTAGAATATAATTTTGAAAGACATATTTTGAAAGCCAGTTATGAATTGGATTTGAATCATTATCTTCAAAATAGATAATTATTTACCTCAAACATTTTATATTAGTATGTATCAAGTTCTAATTACCTGGGAAACTTAATGGCTTCCTATTTTGAATTGTTTTGAATAAAGCAATCCTCTTTATTCAACTGTTTTTATTACGTAGGGAAGCAAAGAAAATAAATTTAAGTAGAAACATTTGTGTTAAAGTAGAATTTCTAAGTGGCAATTATAATTACTAATAATTTTACCAAGAAGGATTACAAAATTTCTGCCACTTCAGGTGTTTACATATGACACAAATTGTAACATCTTGGAATTGTTTATGCTTTGTGACAGGTGGCTCCTTGAGATATACCTGCAGCTCTTTAGAGCTGCTTGCATAAACCAGAGGTGATGAACATATGGCAACTCATTTATTCAATGAAGACTATATCAATCCATCAGCGCACTCCTTCCCACCTAGTCCTATACAGTCTCAGAATCCTTCTCAATACAGTGCCAAGCAGGCATTACAAGTTGGTCAAAGTCAACAGAGAAGAAATGCTGTGATCTTGACCCTTGTCTATATTAGGTCATAGACATAGTAGTTGTGCTACTGCTGACCACAAACACGCCTTGATGGTCACATAACTGAATTCTCTTGACTGTGGACACTCTTTGAAAACACAAGCTAGACTGCTAAGAAATTTTTTAAGTTTTAAGTTTTCTGATGGTAGAGGCAAAATAATGCTTGTACTTTTAGCAAAACAAATTTCTATAGAATTGAAAGTAATGTCAACAAAGATGGTCCAAATTTGAAGATACTGGTATCATATTTATTTAGTAACATATTCTACCTCATTCCCAAAAGGACTTAAATGTCCTGAAGAAGTCTTCATTGCGAGAGGCTTTGTTTGTTTATTTTTTGTGTATGTAGTTTTTAATGAGAAACTTCTGGTCAAAGACGGTGGAGAGCAGACGTTTTAATTCAATTTGCCTCATTATAAACCCTCAGGATGAAGTAAATGTGATAAAAGGACAGGAGGCAAGTTTTGACTCCATTTAAAAATGACCAGGACTAACCAAATATGAGAAACAATGATATTATTTGCACTCCTGGGTGAAATGTCTGAAACCAATTCATTCTTTGAAATTTGTTACATTACTCTTTCTTACTTATTGCGATTTAAGTTGTGCTTCTGACATCTGTAACAGTCCTCAGAAGTACATCGTTATTCTTATGTATGTAAAAATACATACATAGCTTGATAAAAGGGAATTGAGAACACTGGTGGAAGAGCAAAAACAATATCTAACATGTATGAAGAATTACATGCATTACTCTAATTATTTCGTATATGGTACTCACTCTAGAAATCAATGAGAAAGATTCCGCTATCATCTTCCTTCTACAGACAAAAAAATTGAAGCACTAAACATTGAGAAATTAACTTACCCAAGGTCACAAAGTTAGTCAACGGGAACACTGGCAGTTGAACCCAAGTTTTTCAGCCTCAGAGACCACTCTGCTAATCAATAGCCTACTCTACCTCTCTGCTTAAAGGTGGAACAAGTACACAGACATACATTCCACAGTCCTACACATTGGCTGGAAATGGGCTATCAATTTATCTGAGACTTTCCTATCTGGCTGATAGTCTGGTTACGCAGAAAGATAAACAAAATCAGTTACTGGCCCACAGCATTTAGAAGATAAATATGTATTAGTTACTCATGGAAAGCAGGGACACATAAAGAAATTTGTTCTTTGAATTTTCATGAGAAGAACACAGAACGGTGGACAATAGTTTCCACACATCTACGAGAAACACCAGGGTAAATTTTACACAGCTTCTACTCAACATCATTCTACGGAGGTTGAGAATTTTGGGACAAATTGTAATTAAATGAGAAGCTATGCTTCTAGAGCTCAAAATAATACTCTCTAGTCATAAATAGCCTAGTTTTATCCAAGATAAAGTTTAATCTATCTACAGGAAGGGATAACCTTAATTGTTTAAGACACCTACCTCTATAAGTAGTGTCTTAACATTGTTGAAATTTGTAAACTCTAGGCAGCACATAGTTTTGCTATATTCTCCCTTAAGAAATCTGAATGCCCACGTTCTGTTTAAAAAAAAAAATAGACAGTCTGACCTTCATGTTTTTATATTGAAAACTGAGAGGGTCAACTAAGATACTTCCCAAAGAATAGGCCACTCTACTCTCACAGGGGTGGTCCTGTGATGGAGGACCAGTGGATAGAGCCAACATCTATTGAGGAAACAGCTCTGTATTTGTTTTTACCTAAATGAGAAGGAAAGGATGGTAGCCCATGCTTCTTTAAAAGACAGCAGGATTCTGATGCTTTTTTTTCCCCCTAGAAAACGAGGCATTATCAATTGTGAGAAATGTAACTTTCTGTTGAACCCTCTGAGATGAATTATTTACAAAGTTAACCCCTAGGCAAGTCCTTGAGTAGACCTATTATATAGTTACATGATATAAACCAATTAAACACCATAGAACATCTGTTAAAAATAATTACTTTGGTTAAAAAGTAGTTTCTTATGGGCCGTAGTAGATTCTGACAATAATTAGGTATCTAGCAGGACCAGCTGTCAGTTGAGTTCAATCCTAATTTGTGGTAATAAAACCAGTTTCCTTATATTTTTCTTTTCTTTTTTAAAGGAATATGGTCTCAAAATTGTTTGACATCTTTCAGATCAAATTAAGAATAAGAGAATTTGCCAAACTTATCCCGGCTTTACAGCACGAGGAATTCTTCTTTTCTGTGTAGATTCCCTGATTATTCTGATTTTTTAAGAGTGTTAGGTTTGAAGCTCTATGTAAACATCTGTAGACAAAGTTTTCATTGAGATCGAACAGGTTAGCTGGTGTTTGTGCACAGAGTAAAAAAAAAAAAAAAACAGAGTAAAAATAATTTTTAAAATATGGAAAATATTACATAGTTCCTGATATGTTTCTCCACAAAATTACAGAGTATACTAGTAATCTGTTGTGTGCTAGCTCTACCTAAAGCCCACTTGCTTTCCTTTTTTTCTATTTTCTTTTTTAAAAATTATTTTATTTCATTATGTTAAAAACACTTAGCATGAGTTATACCCTCTTAACAAATTTTTAACTATGCAATACATTATTATTAACTATAGATACAATTTTATTCAGCAAATCTATAGAGATTATTCATCTTGCTTGAATGAATTGGAATCATGAAATATTTGTCTTTCTGTGTCTGGCTTATTTCACTTAGCATAATGTCCTGAAGCTTCATCCACATTACAGCACATCGTAGAATTTCCTTCTTTTTAAAGGTGGCATAGTATTCCATCAGATGTGTACACCACATTTTCTTTATTCATTCATCCATCAGTGGACATTTAGGTTGTTTCTACATCTTGGCTATGGTGAATACAGTCATAGCAACAAACATAGGAGTGCTAATATCTCCTCGAGATTCTGATTTCAATTGTTTTGAAGAAATTCCCAGAAGTGGGAATGCTGCATCATATGATAGTTCTATTTTTAATTTATTGGGGAACATCCACACTGTTTTCCATAGGACTGCACAATTTTGCCTTCTCACCAACAGTGTGCAAGGGTTCTCTTTTCTCTACAACCTTGTTAACACTTATCTTTTCGTTTTTTTAAAATAATATCCATTCCAAAAGGTGATAGGTTGATATATCACTTTGTGGTTTTGATTTGCATTTCTCTGATTATTAGTGAGCTTGAACAATTTTTCATATTCTTGTTGGCCATTTACATGTTTTCTTTGAAGAAATATTTATCCAAGATCCAAGACCTTAGCCAATTTTTATTGGGTTATTAGGGTTTTTTTTTTTTTTTTTTACTTTTGAGTTGCAGGAATTCCTTATATATTTTTAATATTAACCTCTTATCAGATATTTGGTTTGAAAATATTTTCTTCCATTCCATAGGTTGCCTTTTCCCTTCATTGAATGTTTCCTTTGCTGTGCAGGAGCTTTTTAGTTTGAGGTAGTTCAATTTGTTTACTTTTGTTTTTGTTGCCTGTGCATTTTGTGTTATATCCATGACTCATTGCAAGACCTCTTACACTTTTTCTAGAACTTTTCACAGTTTTGAATCTTAAATAAATGCCTATAATCCATTTTGACTTGATTTATGTGTACGGCATAAGATATGGGTCCAAATTCACTTTTTTGTATATGTATATCCAGTTTTCCAACACCATTTGTTAAGAGACTATCCTTTCCCCCATTATGTATTCTTGGAACCCCTGCCAAAGATCAGTTGAACATATATGAGTGAATTTATTTCTGGGCTATTTCTGTTCTTTGGACAATATGTCTGTATTTGTGCCAATATCATCCTGTTTTGATTACTGTAGCTTTGTTATACATTCTAATATCAAGGAAGTTTGACGTCTCTTTCTTTGTTTTTGTATCTCACAAATACAAAAGATTAATTTGGCTATTCTGAGTCTTTTGTGGTACCATATGAATTTTAGAATTATTTTTTTCTATTTCTATGAAAATGTCATTGGAATTTGAATAGGGATTGCACTGAATCTGTGGATTTCTTTGGGTGGCATTTACATTTTAACAATATTAATTTTTCCAGTTCATGAACATGGAACGTCTTTACATTTGTCTGTGTCTTAATTTCTTTCATCAGTGTTTTATAGTTTTTAGTATACAAGTCTTTCATCTCCTTAGTTAAGTTTATTCTTAGGTGGGTTATTCTTTTTGATACTATTGTAAATGAGATAGTTTTCCTAATACCTGTTCCATATAGCTCAGTGTTACTGTATAGAAATACAATTGATTTTTTTATGTTATTTTTTGTATCATGCAACTTGACTGAATTTGTTTATTAGTCCTAACATTTTTTAAATGGAATCAAGTGGAATATTTAGGATTTTCTTATATATAAGATCATGTTGTCTGCAGACAGGGACAATTTTCTTTCTTCCTTTCCAATTTGGATGTGTTTTATTCTTCCTCTTGCCTAATTGCTCTAACTAGAACTTCCAGTACTATGTTGAATAGAAATAGGAAGAGTGCGCACATTTGTCTTGTTTCTTATTTTAGAAGATAACCTTCCAGTTTCTCACTATTGAGTATAATGTTAACAATGGGCTTATCACATAGGGCCTTTGTTGTGTTGAGGTAATTTCCTTCTATTTCTAGTTTGTTGAGTATTTTTATTATAAAAATGTGCTGAATTTTATCAAATGCCTTTTCTGCATGTATTAAGATGATAATGCAATTTTTATCCTTTGCTCTGTTAGTTGTGGCATGTCACATTAATTGATGAGGGTATGTTTGAACCATTCCTGCATCCCAGGGATAAATTCCCCTTAGTCCTGGTATACGGTCCTTTCAATGTGCTGTTGAATTGGGTTTGCAGTTTTTTTGTTTTGTTTTTTTGCTTGTTTGTTTTGAGATGGAGTCTCACTCTGTCACCCAGGCTGTAGTGAAGTGACGTGATCTCAGCTCACTGCAACCTCTGTCTCCAAGGTTCAAGCAATTTCTTGCCTCAGCCTCCCCAGTAGCTGGGATTACAGACACCTGCTACCACATCCAGCTAGTTTTTGTATTTTTATTAGAGACAGGGTTTCACTATGTTGGCCAGGCTGGTCTTGAACCCCTGACCTCATAATCCACTTGCCTCGACCTCCCAAAGTTCTGAGATTATATGCGTGAGCCACAATTCCCCACCTATAGTACTTTGTTATAAATTTTTGTGTTTATGTTCATCAGGGTTATTGGCTTGAAATTCTTTTTCTTGTGTGTCCTTATCTAGTTTTTGTATGAGTTTAATGTTGTCCTTATAAAGTTCATTTGGCAGTGTTACCACCTCACCAATGTTTTGGAAAAGTTTGAAAAGTTGCATTAATTCTTCTTTAAGTGTTTGGGAGAATTCATCACTAAGGCTATCTTATCCCAAGCTTTTCTTTGTTGGCAGATTTTTTATATCTTCATGCCTTAGTCTTGGTGGTGGTATGTTGCTAGAAATTTATTCATTTCTTCTAAGTTATAGTTTGTTGCCATATAATTATTCATAGTAGTCTCTAGCTTCCTTTTTATTTTTGCGGCATCCCTTGCAATATCTCTTCTTTCATTTCTGACTTATTTTAGTCTAATTTTTTTTAGGTTATCTAACTAAGGGGGTTTTCAACTTTGTTTATCTTGTCAAAAAAACCCCATAACTCTTTAATTTCATTTTCTATTGTTTTTCTATTTTTTATTTCTGCTCTAATATTTTGTTATTTTCTTCCATCTGCTAACTTTGAGTTCAATTTGTTCTTTTTTTTATTGTACTTTTAAGTTCTGGGGTACATGTGCAGATCTTACAGGATTGTTGCATAGGTACACATATGCTATGGTGGTTTGCTGTCTCCATCCCCTTGTCATCTACATCAGACATTTCTCCCAGTGTTATCCCTCCTCAACCTCCCCAACCCCCGCTACACCTCCCCTAGCCCCCTACCCCCCAAACAGACCCCAGTGTATGATGTTCCCCTCCTAGTGCCCATGTGTTCTCATTGTTCAACACCCTCCTATGAGTGAGAACATGAGGTGTTTGGTTTTCTGTTCTTGTGTCAGTTTGCTGAGAATGATTGTTTCCAGATACATCCATGTCACTACAAAGGACACAAACTCAGTTTTTTTATGGCTGTATAGTATTCCATGGTGTATATGTTCCACATTTTCTTTGTTCAGTCGAACACTGATGGGCATTTAGGTTGGTTCCAAGTCTTTGCTATTATAAATATTGCCACAATGAACATACGCATGCATGTGTCCTCATAATAGAATGATTTATAATTCTTTGGGTATATACCCAGTAATGGGATTCCTGAGTCAAATGGCATTTCTATTTCTAGATCCTTGAGGAATAGCCACACTGTCTTCCACTATGGTTGAACTAATTTACACTCCCACCAACAGTATAAAAGTGTTCCTATTTCTCCACATCCTCTCCAGCATCAGTTGTCTCCAGATTTTTTAATGATTGCCATTCTAACTGGCGTGAGATGCTATCAATGTGGTTTTGATTTGCATTTCTCTAATGACCAATGATGATGAGCATTCTTTCATATGTTTGTTGTCTTCATAAATGTCTTCTTGAAAAGTGTCTGTTCGTAACCTTCATTCACTTTTGAATGGGTTTGTCTGTTTCTTTCTTGTAAATCTGCTTTAGTTCTTTGTAGATTCTGGATATTAGTCCTTTGTCAGATGGGTAGACTGCAAAATTTTTTCCCATTCTGTTGGTTGCCAGTTCACTCTGATGATTTTTCTTTTGCTGTGCAGAAACTCTTAGGTTTAATTAGATCCCATTTGTCTATTTTGGCTTTTGTTGCCATTGTTTTGGTGTTTTAGTCATGAAATCCTTACCTATGCCTATGTCCTGAATGGTATTGCCTAGGTTTTCTTCTAGGGTTTTTGTGGTGTCAGGTCTTATTTTTAAATCTTTAATCCATTTGGAGTTAATTTCAGTGAAAGGGGTCAGGAAGGGGAACAGTTTCAGCTTTCTGCACATGGCTAGCCGGTTTTCCCAACACCATTTATTAAACAGGTAATCCTTTCCCTATTGCTTGTTTTGGTCAGGTTTGTCAAAGATCAGATGGTTGTAGATGTGTGGCATTACTTCCGAGGCCTCTGTTCTGTTCCATTGGTCTATATTTCTGTTTTGGTACCAGTACTATGCTGTTTTGATTACTGTAGCTTTGTAGTATAGTTCAAAGTCAGGTAGCGTGATGCCTCCAGCTTTGTTCTTTTTGCTTAGGATTGTCTTGGCTATGGGGGCTCTCTTTTGGTACCATATGAAGTTTAAGGTGGTTTTTCCCAGTTCTGTGAAGAAGGTCAATGGTAGCTTAATGGGGATAGCTTTGAATCTATAAATTCCTTTGGGCAGTATGGCCATTTTCACAATATTGATTCTTCCTAACCAGGAGCATGGAATGTTTTTCCATCTGCTTGTGTCCTCTCTTATTTCCTTGAGCAGTGGTTTATAGTTCTCTTTTAAGAGGTCCTTCACATCCTTTCTTAGTTGGAGTCTAGGTATTTTATTCTCTTTGTAGCAATCGTGAATGGGAGTTTGCTTATAATTTGGCTCTCTGTTTGTCTGTTATTGGTGTACAGGAATGCTTGTGATTTCTGCACATTGATTTTGTATCCTGAGACTTTGCTGAAGTTGCTTATCAGCTTAAGGAGATTTTGGGCTGAGACAATGAGGTCTTCTAAATATATAATCATGTCATCTGCAAACAGTCAATTTGACTTCCTCATTTTCTAATTTGAATACTCTTTATTTCTTTTTCCTGCCTGATTGTTCTAGCTAGAACTTCCAATACTATATTGAATAGGAGTGGTGAGAGAGGGCATCTTTGTCTAGTGCCTGTTTTCAAAGGGAATGCTTCCAGTTTTTGCCTGTTCAGTATGCTATTGGCTGTGGATTTGCAGTAAATAGCTGTTATTATTGTAAAATATGTTCCATGTAAACCTAGTTTCTTGAGAGTTTTTAGCATAAAGGGCTGTTGAATTTTGTCAAAGACCTTCTCTGCATCTATCAACATGATCATGTGGTTTTTGTCTTTGGTTCTGTTTATGTGATGGATTATGTTTATAGATTTGCACGTGTTGAACCAGCCTTGCATCCCAGGGATGAAGCCTACTTGATCATGATGGATGAGCTGTTTGATGTGCTGTTGCATTTGGTTTGCCAGTACTTTATTGAAGATATTTGCATCAATGTTCATCATGGATATTGGCCTCAAGTTTTCTTTTTCAGTTGTGTCTCTCCCAGTTTTTGATATCAGGATGATGTTGGTCTCATAAAATGAGTTAGGGAGGATTCCCTCTTTTTGTATAATTTGGAATAGTTTCAGGAGTGGTACCAGCTCCTCTTTTTACATCTGGTAGAATTCAGCTGTAAGCCCACCTGGACCTGGACTTTTTTTGGTTGGTAGGCTATTAATTGCTGCCTCAACTTCAGACTTTGTTATTGATCTATTCAAGGATTCAACTTCTTCTTGGTTTTGTCTTGGAAGAGTGTAAGTCTCCAAGAATTTACCATTTCTTCCAGATTTACTGGTTTATGTGAATAGAGTTGTTCGTAGTAATCTCTGATAGTAGTTTGTATTTCTGTGGAATCGGTGGTGATATCCCCTCTATCGTTTTTTACTGCAGCTATTCAATTCTTCTCTCTTTTCTTTTTTATTAGTCTGGCTAGTGGTCTATTTTGTTGATCTTTTCAAAAAATCAGCTCCTGGATTTATTGATTTGTTGAAGGTTTTTTTGTGTCTCTATCTCCTTCAGTTCTGCTCTGATCTTAGTTATTTCTTGTCTTCTGCTAGCTTTTGAGTTTATCTTGCTCCTCTAGCTCTTTCAATTTTGATGACAGGGTGTCAATTTTAGATCTTTCCTTGCTTCTCATGTGGGCATTTATTGGTATAAATCTCCCTCTAGACACTGCTTTAAATGTGTCCCAGAGATTCTGGTACATTGTGTCTTCATTCTTCTCGGTTTTGAAGAACATCTTTATTTCTGCCTTCATTTCTTTTTTTTTTTTTTTTTTTGAGACAGTCTCACTCTATCACCAGGCTGGAGTGCAGTGGCGGTGATCCTGGCTCACTGCAACTTCCGTTTTCCGGTTTCAAGCAATTCTCCTGCCTCAGCCTCCCGAGTAGCTGGGACTACAGGCACGCACCACCATGCCTGGCTAATTTTTTGTATTTTTAGTAGAGACAGGGTTTCACCACTTTGGCCAGGGTGGTCTCGATCTCTTGACCTTGTGATCCGCCCGCCTCGGCCTCCCAAAGTGCTAGGATTACAGGCGTGAGCCACCGCACCCGGCCTCTGCCTTCATTTCATTGTTTATTCAGTCATCATTCAGGAGCAAGTTGTTCAGTTTCCATGTGGTTGTGAGGTTTGGGGTGAGTTTCTTAATCCTGAAATCTAATTTGATTGCACTGTCATCTGAGATATTGTTTGTTATGATTTCTGTTCTTTAGACCTTGCTGGGGAATGGTTTACTTCCAATTATGTGGTCGATTTTAGAGTAAGTGTGACATGGTATGTATATTCCATGGATTTGGGGTTGAGAGTTCTGTAGATGTCTATTAGGTCTGCTTGGTCCAGATCTGAGTTCGAGTCCTGGATATCCTTGTTGATTTTGTCTCGTTGATCTGTCTAATATTGACAGTGGAGTATTAAAGTCTCCCACTATTATTGTGTGGGAATTTAAGTCTCTTTGTAGGTCATTAAGAACTTGCTTTGTGTATCTGGGTGCTCCTGTATTGGGTGCATATATATTTAGGATAGTTGGCTCTTCTTGTTGCATTGATCCTTTTACCATTATGTAATGCCGTTCTTTGTCTCTTTTGATCTTTGTTGGTTTAAAGTCTGTTTTATCAGAGACTAGGATTGCAACCCCTGCTTTTTGTTCTCTCTCTCCCTCCATTTGCATGGTAAATCTTCTTCCATTCCTTCGAGTCTGTGTATGTCTTTGCACATGAGACAGGTCTCCTGAATAATTTATTCTTCTATTTCAAGATTCTTGGGGAATAAAATTAGGTTCTGTATTTGAAACCCTTCTCCTTTTTAATATAAGTGTTTATCTCAAAGAATTTCCCTATAACTACTGCTTTTGCTGAATTCCACAAATTTTGATATGTTCTGTTTTCATTTTCATTTTGTCTAGAGATATCTTCTGATTTCCTTTTTTAATTTTTTCTTTGGACCAAGTGGTTGTTTAAGAGTGTCTTGTTTAGTTTCCACATCATTGTGAATTTTGCACTATTCCTTCTGTTACTGATTTCCAGTGTCATTCCATTGTGGCCAGAAAATATGCTTTGCACAACATCATTCTTCTTAAACTTATTAAGACTTGTTTTTGTGACCTAACATATGATCTGTAATGAAGGAAGAGTGGTATGCACTTGAGAAGAATGTGTACTCTGCTCCTGTTGGGTGAAATGTTCTGTATATGTCTGTTAGGTCCATTTGGCTTACTTACAGTGTTATTCAACTTCTGTTTCCCTACTGATTTGGATGTTCTGTCCACTGATGAAAATAGGGTGTTAATGTCCCATACTATTTTCTATTTTTCCCTTCAGATCTGTCAATATTTTAATATATATTTAAGCGCTTTGATGTTAGGTACATACATATTTGTAACTGTTGTGTTTTCCTGATGGATTTACCTTTATCATTATAAAATTCCCTCTTTGTCTTTGTGACACTTTTTGACAAAGTCTGTTCTCTCCAATATAATATAGATGCTTCTGCTCTCTTTTGGCTACCATTTGTATAAAACGTCTTTTTCTACCCCTTCATTTTCAGTCTATACGTGTTCTTAAATCTAAAGTAAATTTCTTATAGACAGTAGCTGAGTCTAATTTTCTTTCAACCACTCTATATCTTTTGATTGGGGAGTTTAATCCATTCATATTTAAAATAATTATCAACAGAGCAAGATTTACTAATACCAGTTTGTTGTTTTCTGTTAATCAAATAGTTTTTAAAAACCATTTCCTCTCTTGCTGTCTTCCTCTGTGTTTTGGATTTTTTGCATTTACACTTTTATTTATTTTTTTTTTTTTGAAAGAAAGAAAAAGAGAGGAAAGAAAGTGAGAGTGAAAGAAGGAAAAAAAAAGAATGTAAGAGAGAATGAAAGAGGAAGAGAAAGAGGGAGAGAGAATGAGATTCTTGTTTTATTGCCCAGGCTAGAATGCAGTCTAAAAATGGGTAATAAAAACTTCTTTTATGCCAATAATTGTACTTAACAATGGAGACAGGAAGGAATAAGAGATGAAAATAACAAGCAAGCAGCCAACCAATATTTTATTTAAAGCTGTGAAATGCTATGCAATTGCTGAGGAGTGATTTACTTCCAATTATGTGGTCACTTT
>CAUYLG010015413.1:0-25867 GCA_963573385.1 Cacajao melanocephalus
ATACCATTCAGGACAGAGGCATGGGCAAAGACTTCATGACTAAAACACCAAAAGCAATGGCAACAAAAGCCAAAATTGACAAATGGGATCTAATTAAACTAAAGAGCTTCTGCACAGCAAAAGAAACTATCATCAGAGTGAGCAGACAACCTACAGCATGGGAGAAACTTTTTGCAATCTGCCCATCTGACAAAAGGCTAATATCCAGAATCTACAAAGAACTTAAACACATTTACAAGAATAAAACAAACAACCCCATCAAAAAGTGGGTAAAATATGTGAACAGACACTTCTCAAAAGAAGACATTTATGTGGGCAAGAAGCATATGAAAAAAAGCTCATCATCACTGGTCATTAGAGAAATGCAAAGCAAAATCACATTGAGATACCATCTCACACCAGTTAGAATGGCAATCATTAAAAAGTCAGGAAACAACAGATGCTGGAGAGGATGTAGAGAAATAGGAACACTTTTACACTGTTGGTGGAAGTGTAAATTAGTTCAACCATTGTGAAAAACAGTGTGGCAATTCCTCAAGGATCTAGAACTAGAAATACCATTTGACCCAGCAATCCCATTACTGGATATATATCCAAAGGATTGTAAACCATCCTAGTATAAAGACACATGCACAATATGTTTATTGGGGCACTGTTCACAATAGAAAAGACTTGGAACCAACCCACATACCCATCAAAGATAGACGGGATAAAGAAAATGTGGCACATATACACCATGGAATACTATGCAGCCATAAAAAGGATGAGTTCATATCCTTTGCAGGGACATGGATGAAGCTGGAAGCCATCATTCTCAGCAAAGTAACCCAAGAACAGAAAACCAAACACCACATATTTCCACTCATAAGTGGGAGTTAAACAATGAGAACACATGGATATAGGGAGGGGAACATGACACAATGGGGTCTATCGAAGAGTTGGGGGATTAGGGGAGGGACAGCATTAGGAGAAATACCTAATCTAGATGACAGATTGATGAGGTGCTGCAAACCATCATGGCATGTGTATACCTTTGTAACAAACCTGCACATTCTGCACATGTACCCCAAAACTTAAAGTATAATTTAAAAAATAAACATTTAATTTAAAAAGATCATTAATTAGACATGAAATCCCTAGAGTTTTCAGGCAACATACAGGATACCCAGTTAAATTTGATGAGCAAGACTTTTTTGTATATGCATCTCCCAAATATTAAATGGGATGGAACATGCTTATATTTAAATATTATTCATTGTTCATCTGAAGTTCAAATTTACCTGGACATCTTGTATTTTTACTTGCTAAATCTGGCAACCCTACCCTAAAGGCAAGTTAGATAGGCAGCCAACAAGTGCATTGCGTAATTTACACAAACCAAAGCAGTCAGCATGGATTACTGGGCTGGGCACAGTGGCTCATGCCTATAATCCCAGCAATTTTGAAGGGTGGTTTGGGAGGGTTGCTTGAGTCTAGGAGTTTGAGACCAGCCTGGGCAACACAGTGAGACCTTGTCTGTCTTATGAAATAAAAAAAAGAAAAAGAATGGATAATTGGAAGGCTGATGGAAGTTCTTTTTTTGTTTGTTTGGCTGGGATTCACATATTTATTGAAACAATCGCTTGATTACAAAAGCAGTTACAACCACAGGAATAGTTATAAATGTAAAGTTATTATGACATTAATTAGAAATTTTGTAAATTACCAACATAATTTTGAAGGTCCTATTTTACCTCTTCTAAGTTAAGAAATGTTTTAAAAATATTTTCCTACAATATGTTTGTATTCATTTCAGTAGTATACTCTATTGTTTATATAAGAATGATTTGTTATTGAGTAGCAATTAGATGGAAGAAGTGAGAAAAATGCCCGATCTCGGGAGGCTGATGGAAGTTCTTTCAAGATAAAGTCATAGGTATGGCTGTGTACTAGGAAAAGCATTAAGAAGGAAGCACACTGCCCAGAAGGCATCCTCAGACTCCAGAGGCAGCATATTCCACACTTGCAGTACTATTCCTACCCATTTACTGAGTGACACAAATACACCAGGTTTCAGTAGGTCCAGAATGAGAAGGGGCTCAGGAGAAGGTCCAGACTTTACCACAAGCATACCTGCCCCTTGGGCCATATGACCCAGCAGGCCCTATTGTTTACATGTGGCATGGAGTTTATAGTAAGCTCCAGTTGGAGAATTACAATGTAAACCTCTTGGGTTCTGGAGCAAGTCATGCCATCTCCGTTGATGGCATTGCTACTGAGCCCTGTAGAGATAGTGTATTTACCATGGGACATGATGTGACTATGTGACCAGAGCTGCCCGTTATGAGCTGGGTTATATAAGATCCACTATGACATAAGTTTGGGAAATCCATTGTAAGATATAATTGGCACATTTGTGATCGGACACCAGTTGGACAAGACAGCATGCCATCCAGATGTCGTCCAAAATCTGAATGAGTTGCTGTTGCTTACAAGTTAGTAATTACAGCATTCTCTGAAATGTGTCAGAAGACTGGGCAACAACTGGATCCTTATTTATGATTGGTTGTAGTGGAGGACAAGCTGCCACCCTGTGTCCTCAATAATAGTCTCCTGAGTGTTAATTGTCTGTGTTTTTTCTTTTTTCTTCTAGAAATAAAGAGGGAAATAAAACGTTGCTTGCACTCATGTCTAGTATCAGAATGGGAAAGTAGACCAAAATGAAGAAACAGACTTAACTCTCTGAAATCACTTATTTATGCTTTCTGCCTGGCCCCTGGTCCCCTTATGTAGAGCTTGAGACCTTCACTCTGTCCCCAGCTTAAACCAGATCTGAAAAAATTACTTGGTATAAGAGCAAGGCTTTGCCTTCCCCAGGTGAAACAAAGTTCCCTGGGTGATCAGAAGAGGGGAATTACATGGGCACTGGGGAGAAAGTAAGGGATGTTTAGGACCGGGCATCATGGCTCATGCCTGTAATCCCAGCACTTTGGGAGGCTCAGGCAGGTGGATCGCTTGAGCCTAAAAGTTTGAGACCAGCCTGGGAAACATGGCAAAAACCTGCTTGTACAAAAAATAAAAGTAAAATAAATCAAATAAAAGGAATGTTTAAAGGATGACACATTCCTGAGAAAGGGGTGCTGAGCCCTGCACCCCCACCTCCCTCTGCTCAGGGGCAAAATGTAGTGGGTATTTTAGGCTTCTCCTGGGTACTAAGAGCTTGGACTTCACTTCTCCTTTGCCCCGTAGCTCATTCAGATTCTGAAAACTTGCTACAACTACAGAGTCTCAACCAGAACAACTCAGGAAGGAATAATCCCCAATCTAACTTCCTTAGCTGTGTCTTCTCCATAGCTTGTATCCCATAATTAGATTTGTTCATTGTTTCTTTCATCTTTGAACAATAGTTATCTCCTGTAAGGGACTTACATGGGGGAGATATAAGAATATAGTTTTGGGAATCTCTACATATATGTGTTGGGAACCAAGATTATGAATGAGGTCATAAAGAGACAATATACAAAGAAAGAAGAGAAAGGGGCCAAAGATCAAACTCACATAATTTTTTCAACAGTAATTTTCAATTGTATTACCAAAAACAAGGGAGGTGGGCAATTAAAGTGGAATGTGGGATTGTGACCAAGTGTTAACTACTCTTGCTATGGGTAGTTTGTTTCTCCTCATCTGCCTTCCATTCTTATGCTACAACTTGAGTTTTATCTCTCAAAAACACAGATCCAGTGATGCTCAATCTTTGCTTCTAAACTTTAGATGATGTCTCATTTCTATAGAATGAAGTTCCAACTCCTGGCTGAGCATGGTGGCTCATGCCTGTAATACCAGCACTTTGAAAGGCTGAGGCAGGTAGATCACTTGAACCCAGGAGTTCAAGACCAGCCTGGGCAATATGATGAAACTCTCTCTCTACAAAAAATTCAAAAATTAGCTGGGCATGGTAGCATGTGCCTGTGGTCCCAGCTACTCAGGAGGTTGAGGCAGGATGATTGCTTAAGTCTGGGAGGCAGAGGTTGCAGTGAGCCAAGATTGCATCATTGCACTCTAGCCTGGGTGATAGATTGAGACCCTGCCTCAAATAATAATAATAATAACAACAATAATAAAAGTTCCAACTCCTTAGTATGGTGTTCAAGGTCCTTGGTAATCCCTCTCTTAATTTGCATTTTCAGATTCAGCTGCCATCATCATTAATTCCATGTGCCAGGCACTTTGGGCTTCGCCTTCCCTGGACATATCATATATCCCTCTCTAATAAAAAGTCTCTATACTTCTTCTTGTCAAAATGTCCTGCTTTAGCGGTACTTCTCTGTCTGATACATTCATGCTCAGCTTCAAAGAGTTTATCATACATGACCACTCAAATTTCAGTAGCATATCTACACATTCCACTGTGTATTCTGGTAATCAGCGTTAAATGGTGAACTGCAACTCATAAGCTGAAACTTTACTATGTTTTAAAGGAAACCCATTTCAATCTTCATGGTCAAATTTTATTATTTCCATTTCTATGCTGATATGGTTTGGCTATGTTCCCACCCAAATCTCATCTTGAATTGTAGTTCCTATTATCCCCACATGTTGTGGGAGGGACCCAGTGGGAGGTAATTGAATCATGGGGGAGGTTACTTCTATGCTGTTCTTATGATAATGAGTGAGTTCTCATGACATTTGATGATTTTATAAGGGCCTTTTCCCCTCTTGGTCAGTACTTCTTGCTGCCACCATGCGAGGAAGGATGATTTGCTTCCCCTTCTGCCATAATTGTAAGTTTCCTGAGGCATTCCCAGCCACACTGCACTGTGAGTCAGTTAAACTTTTTTTGCTATATAAATTACCCAGTCTAGGGGATGTCTTTATTAGCAGCATGAGAACAGACTAATACAGTAAATTAGCACCAGGAGTAGGGCACTGCTATAAAGACACCTGAAAATGTGGAAGCAACTTTGGAACTGAGTGACAGGCAGAAGTTGGAACAGTTTGGAGGACCCAGAAGAAGACAGGAAAATGTGGGAAAGTTTAGAATATCCTAGAGACTTGTTGAATGGCTTTGACCAAAATGCTGTCAGTGATATGGACAATAAAGTCCAGGCTGAGGTAGTCTTAGTTGGAGATGAGAAACTTCTTGGGAACTGGAGCAAAGGTGACTCTTGTTATGCTTTAGCAAAGAGACTGACCACAGTTTTCCCCTGCCCTAGAGATCTGTGGAAGTTTGAACTTGACAGAGATGATTTAGGATATCTGGTAGAAGAAATTTTTAAGCAGCAAAGTGTTCGAGAGGAAGCAGAGCATAAATGTTTGGAAAATTTGCAGCCTGACCATGCAATATAAAAGAAAAGCCCATTTTCTGTGGAGAAATTCAAGCTGCTGCAGAAATTTGCATAAGTAACAACGAGCTGCATTTTAATCACCAAGACAATGGAGAAAATATCTCCAGGGCATGTCAGAGATCTTTGTGGCAACCCCCCTCATTATAGGCTGGGAGGCCTAGGAGAAAAAAATGGTTTTGTGGGCCCAGCCCAGGGCACCCCCTGCTGTGTGCAGCCTCAGGACATGGTGCCCTGCATCCCAGCTGCTCTAGCTATTGCTAAAAGGGGCCACGGTACAGCTCAGGCTGTGGTTTCAGAAGGTGCAACCACTAAGCCTTGGCAGCTTGCATGTGGTGTTGAGCCTGTGGCTACACAGAAGTTAAAAATTGAGGTTTGGGAACCTCTGCCTAGATTTCAGAGGATGTATGGAAGCACCTGGATGTCCAGGCAGAAGTTTTCTGCAGGGGTGGAGCCCTCATGGAGCGTCTCTGCTAGGGCAGTGTGGAAGGGAGATGTGGGGTCAGAGGCCCCACACAGAGTTCCCACTGAGACACTTCCTAGTGAAGCTATGAGAAGAGGGCTACTATCCTCCAGAGTCCAGAATGATAGATCCACTGATAGCTTGCACAGTATACCTAGAAAAGCCATAGGCACTCAACAGCAGCTTGTGAAAGCAGCTGGAAGTGGGGTTATACCCTGCAAAGCTACAGAAATGGAGCTGCGCAAGGCTGTAGGAGTCCACCTCTTGCATCAGCCTGCCCTGGATGTGAGACATGGAGTAAAAATCATTTCAGAGCTTTAAGATTTGACTGCCCTGCTGGATTTCAGAGTTGCGTGGAGTCTGTAGCATTTTTGTTTTGGCCGGTTTCTCCCATTTGGAATGGGTGTATTTACCCAATGCCTGTACCCTCATTGTATCTAGGAAGTAACTAACTTGCTTTTGATTTTATAGGCTCATAGGCAGAAAGGACGTGCCTTGTCTCAGATGAGGCTTTGGACTTGGACTTTTGGGTTAATGCCAAAATGAGCTAAGACTTTGGGGGACTGTTGGAAGGGCATGATTGTGTTTTGAAATGTGAGTACATGAGTTTTGGGAGGGGCCAGGGCAGAATGATATGGTTTGGCTGTGTCTCCACCCAAATCTCATCTTGAATTGTATTTCCCATAGTCCTCACATGTTGTAGGAGGGACCTGCTAGGAGGTAATTGAATCATGGGGACAGTTACCTCCATGCTGTTCTTGTGATAGTGAGTGAATTCTCATGAGAGCTGATGATTTTATATGGGGCTTTTCCCCTTTGGCTCAGCACTTCTCCTTGCTGTTGCCATGTAAAGAAGAATGTGTTTTCTTCCCTTTCTGCCATGATTGTAAGTTTCCTGAGGTATCCCAAGCCATGATGAACTGTGAGTCAATTAAACCTCTTTCCTTTATAAATTACCCAGTCTCTAGGGTATGTCTTTAATAGCAGCATGAGAATGGACTAATACATATGCTTTCAGAGATTGTTTACAGAGAGTTCTAGAATAGAATTGATAGTTATCTTTATTGTTACACAATTGGTTGTAAAGAATCTACCCCCTGTATTTGATTTTTAATCCTAGATAACAGAGTCACTGTTTTCCTTATATATGACATTTCTATCACCTAGCGCTTAGTGCATGGCAAGTCTTCACTAGATGTTTGTTAGACTAAACTAAAAATTATATAACATAAAAAAACCACAAGTCATAAACACAAATTTCATGTGGCTCAGTTCACTCTAGTAATCAGCATTTAGCTAAATTTCAGTAAAGGAAGCAGAAAGTTGTCATTCTCAAATCCAAACTAATTTTTAATCATGAATTGATTTAGTTTAACCTTTGGCTCAATACCCATTCAGTAAATAG
Source organism: Cacajao melanocephalus (assembly GCA_963573385.1). Taxonomy (NCBI): domain Eukaryota; kingdom Metazoa; phylum Chordata; class Mammalia; order Primates; family Pitheciidae; genus Cacajao; species Cacajao melanocephalus. Next base: position 7,190 of record CAUYLG010015413.1, read on the forward strand.
TAGTCCTTTCATTATTACAAATTGAGGTTGCTTGCATTTCTGCAAAAACTAAGTCAATGAGATCTGCTTAAAATAAATTGCAGATAATGCTATAGGCAAATGTTAAAAGAAACAAGCAAAGAGAGAAAAGGTAAGCTTACCGATTTAGGTTCTGAGTAGGTACCAAGTCCAATTATGGGAATGCTGTTTCCATCACTTAGAGGTATGCGGTGACTTGCAGCACTGAGATCCATTGTGAAGAGAGAATCTAATTGCAGGAGTGATTTTGAACACCACAGAGTCTTTTCAAAGAGGTGTCCTAGGGCCTATTCAATCAACAAAAGGAAGGCCAGAGGGAGGAGCAGAGGGAAGGGATATTAATAGATCTATTTCTCAACCTGTTGTTTTTCCAGGTTGTCCTGGAAATCCTGAGCATGTTTGTCCTTTGAACTTCATCAGAGGCTTGTAAAACATAATGTATTGAGAGCTTATGCTTACTTCTTTGCGACGAAAGATTGAAAAAACAAAAAGAAACAAATCTATCTGGCCTCTATCAGTTAGGATGCATTTATTGGCAAATAACAAACTGATATGGTTTGGCTGTGTTCCCATCTAAATCTCATCTTGAATTGTAGCTCCCATAATCCCCATGTGTCATGGGAGAGACTCAGTGGGAGGTAATTAAATTATGGGGGTATGTTTTTCCTGTCCTGTTCTCATGATAGTGAATAAGTCACATGAGAGCTGATGATTTTTTAAAGGACAGTTCCACTGCACGTGCTTTCTTGCCTGCTGCCATGTAAGATGTGCCTTTGCTCCTCCTTTGCCTTCTGCTTGATTGTGAGACCTCCCCAGCCATGTGGAACTGTCAGTCAATTAAACCTCTTTTTCTTTATAAATTACCTAGACTTGGTTTGTCTTTATTAGTAGTATGAGAATGGACTAATACACAGACTTACCTTAAATTCTCTTAAACTATAATGGAAATTTATTGGTTCATATTCCTCAAATTCTGGCATTATGGCTAGCTTCAGGGGAGACTAGACATTTCTAGGACTTCCCTGGAGATTTGAATGCAGCAGGACTGGGAAAGGATCTAGGATCTTTCTCATGAGTTAAGCTTATCACCAGTTAAACAGGACTAGAGAAACAATAATATGGCCAGGACCAATTTCTCACTTCTTGTTCTTCTGTCTGCCTTCTTGCTCTCTCAGGAAACTCTCTCAGTACCCTTATTACTGAAAGGTACTTACTGACTGTCCTTGGAGTGACATGGTTTCAAGCTCAAGTAACAAAAAAGAGATTTTACTTTCTCAATAGCTTAAACAGTAGTCCTGAAATTGAACCTTGTCAGCTTTGATTACCTTTCTTGGTTCATGGATCCATCACAAAATCAATCACGGTGGCCAAAAGAAATAAAAGACGTTTCCTTAAAAAACTTAGAAGCTATTTCTAAATTTGGATTTGGGGGTTGAAGGACTGCAGGAAATTCCACCCCAACATATGGCACCCTAGTATAATAAAGATTTTGAATTAAAGACCCTTAGAGATCAACAAGCTCTGGAAAAGCCCCCCTGTCTACATAAAGATAGGAGGGACCCACCAAAGAGGACAATTGTTCTTTTTCCTCTCCGTGTTATCTCATGATCCATTACCTAAAAAGAAGACCAAGAATGTGTTGGGACTCAGAAACTGATATCCCAAAATGTGGCACTTTGACATACTGAACTGGAAAGCCTCAAGATCTCTCTGACCTTTACTCCCTACCACCTCTCCCAAAGTGAAGTTTCTTTATATCCCTAAGATCCAGACCCACCAAAAAGAACAATTATTTTTTTTTCCTTTCCTTGTAAGACCAAGAATGTAACCCCTTCTGAACAAACCCTTTCACAAGGTAATGTACAAGGTAATCTCTACTTCCTGATCCATTCATTCTCCCTAGTGATCCCCTCAACAGAATTCCTCTTTCCCCCTCTTCCATAAACTTATTTGCCAGTAAATAAGTTTCTAAACCCTGTTGTGGGTGGGTAACCACTCTGTGGTTCTCCCTATGTATACAAATTTTTAAACAAAATTGTGTGAGTTGATTTTTCAGTGAAGCTTCAGAAGGCAAAGAGGATGTTTCCCTGGCCTGTATACTTCACAGGTCACTGAGTCCACAATGGTTAAAATGTCCTGAAGTTGAAACTGGTGAAATTGTCTTATATTTATGGATTTTTGAATAAACATAGAAATCAGCCCTCTGTCTTAAAACTTGAAACTTACATTTGTCTTAACTGAGTTTTTTCCTCAGGAAACTGACCCTCAGGCAAGGGACTGAAACTCACTAGATCACCACATCCAGATAATGAGACACCAAATGCCTCATTCATCAGGATTGCTTCCTTAACCCTTCCTAATTTCTATTTTCCCACCTTCTCAGCTATGTAAACAGACCAATTTTGGTCAGTCAGGGAGACAGATTTGAGACTGACATCCTCTGGCAATCTTTGTTGACTCAGTGATTGGCATTCTGTGCAGGGAGCAGCAGGACATTGACTGAACTCCTGGTGTTTCAGCAACAAAATTTGTCTGTAAGTGACTTGCCCTCCCTCCAAGAGTCATTCTTGCTTATGTACATATGAACACATAACATGTATATAAAATGTGCAGTATTCACATGAACAGCAGACACAGTAATTTAAACTAGGCTGTGGCAGTGTGGAACATGGCAGTAGTGGCCTCCAATATCATTTTTTAATTGATCCAACAAATGCTTACTGTACACCTTTGTGTGCTAAAATGTTGATTAGCATGTGTTTATTATTTTTATTATTACTGATTTTTTGCTGTTTAGTTCTATGCATTTAACATATATATATATATATATATATATATATATATAGAGAGAGAGAGAGAGAGAGAGAGAGAGAGAGAGAGAGAGAGATTCTTGTAACCACCACAATTGGGATACTGAAAAGTGCTATAAACCCAAAGAACTCTATCCTATGACACTCTCCCCTAACCTTTAATCCATAGAAATCACTGTTTTTCATCACCATAGTTTTATTTTTTGAAATTATCATAAAAATTGAATCATACAATTTAAAATTTCTTGAGATTGGCTCATTTCACTCAGCATAATGCCTTTGAAATTCATTGGTAAATACCCAGGAGTGAGATTATAAGGTAATGCGGTAAATTATGTTTTGCTTTGTAAGAAACCACCAAATGGCCATTCAGAATGACTATCATTTTGCATCCCCAGTAGTGTTATCTCATTGTTATTTTAATTTGCATTGCCCATGTGTCTAATGATGTTGAACACATTTTCTTTTTTCCTTTTTTTGTTTTTACAGAGAAAGGGTTTTGTTCCATCCCCCAAACTGAGTTACAGTGGCATGATTATAGCTCACTGCAGCCTCTACTGCCTGGGCTCAAGTGATTTTTCCTGCTTTACCCACCTGAGCAGCTGGTACTACCAGCGAGTGCCACCATGCATGGCTGTTTTAAAAAATTTTTTTGTAGAGACAGGCGTATTACCATGTTGCTCAGGCTGCTCTCGAACTCCTGGGGTCAAGCAATCCTCTTCCCACCTCAGCCTCCCAAACTGCTGGGATTACAGGCCTGAGTCACTATGCCTGGCCCACCTTTTCTTATGCTTAGTTGCCATCTGTATATCCTCTTGATGATGTGCCTATTTAAATCTGCTCATTTTAAAAATTGGATTGTCATAGTGTTGAATTTTTAGATTGCTTGGTAAATTCTTGATGTGTATTTTTTTACTAGATATGTAGTTTGCAAATTTTTTTCTCAGTTTGTAGCTTGTCTTTTCATTCTTTATCTTTCGTAAACAAAAGATTTTAATTTCGATAATGTTCAATTTGTCATTTTCTTTGTATTGTACTTTGAGTATCTAACCCACGGTCATGAAAATTGAATTCTATATTTTTTCTGAAAGTTATATATTTTCATATTTTCTGTTTAGACCTATGATTCATTTTGAGTAAATTTTTGTATAATTGAAGAGATTTCGTTGTTTTGTTTTGAATAAGGCTGCCTTATTGTTTCAATTACATCTGTTGAAAAATCTGCGCTTTCTTCACTGAGTTTCTTTTGCACTACTGTTAAAAATAAAAGACCATATTTTGGTAGGTCTGTTTTTGGACTTTCTATTTTGTTTCATTTTTTTTGTTGTTGTTTTATTTCTGTGAACTCTGCATAGAAATAGGTTTCACTGATTTATTTGTCTCTTCTTTCATCGATGCCATACTGTCGTGATTTTTGTAGCTTTATCATAAACCTTAAAATCACATAGTATAATTTTCAGACTTTATTTTTCTTGCCAAAAAGTATTTTAGCTATTCTTTTTCTTTTACTTTCTGTACACATTTTAGAATTAGTTTGTATGCTTAACATTTGTACTGTATTATTTTGTACATTTAAATTTTTTTCTGGATGTCTTAGTTTCGGCTGCTATACTCAAATATGATAGACTGGCTGGGTTAAATAGCCATTTATTTCTCACAGTTCTAGAGTCTGAGAAGTCCCAGATCAAGGTGTCAGCCAATTCAGTTTCTGGTAAGAGCTCTCTTCCTGGCTTGTTGATGGTGGTTTTGCTGTACTCTCACAGTGTGTTGGTGGGGGAGGTTGAAGAGGTAGGGAAGAGGAGAAACAGAGAGGAAGCAAGCTCTCTGGTTTCTTTTTAAAAGGACACCAACCCCATCATGAGGATCCCATCCTCATGACCTGATCTAAACTTAATTACCTCTCAAAGGCCCCATTTCAAGATACTATCACATTGAGAATTAAAGTTTCAACCTATGAAATCTAGGGGGACAATATTCAGTCTATAACACTGAGGTTACACTGGGTATTACGATTAGCATCTTTACTTTGTAACAATCAAGTTCAAATTAATAATAACCCGGTTTTCATAGTATTCAACAATTTTGATCCTTTAAAAACTCCATCAACCTACTCCTTTATGTTATTATTGTTACATAGATTTTGTCTTCCGGCTTTGACAATTTGACAGTAATGTGTCTTTCTATGGATCTCTGGCTGTGTCCTTCTTGAAGTTCACTGAGCTTCTTGGCTATGTAGAGTCATGATTTACACCTAATTTGCAAAGTTTCTTGGCCATTATTTCTTCTAAAAATAGTGTTTTGTTTTTTTCTCTCCTCTCTTGTACTCCTATTATGTATATGCTGGTAAGACTGATGGTGTCCCACAGATCTCTTAGGCTCAGTCATCTTTCCACTCCAGTGAGTTTTAAATGTCAGATATTATGTTTTTCACTTCTGAAATGTCCATTTGATTCTTTTAAGTATGCTTTATTTCTTTCCTTAAACTTTCTACTTTCGGAGTGTTCTTGATTGTTTACTGAGGAACTTTTGTAATAGTTACTTTAAAGTTTTCACCATATAAGTATGTACAACATCTATGACCTCTTGGCTTTGGTGTCTTTTGGTTATTGATAACTTTTTTCTGTGTGTCTTTTGGTTTTTGAGAACTTTTTTTTCCTGTCATCACCCAGGCTGGAGTGCAATGGCACGATCTTGGCTCACTGCAACCTCTGCCTCCTGGGTTCAAGTGATTCTCCTGCCTCAGCCTCTGGAGTAGCTGGGATTACAGGCAAGCGCTACCATGCCCTGCTAGTTTTTTTTGTATTTTTAGTAGAGACAGGGTTTCACCATATTGGTCAGGCTGGTCTCGAACTCCTGATCTCATGATCCATCCACCTCAGCCTCCCAAATGCTGGGATTACAGGCGTGAGCCATGACACCCGGCCAGTTATTGAGAACTTTTTGAATGTTAGGTTATGAGATCCTGGGTTCTGGTTTTGTTTGTTTGTTTCTTTATTTGTTGTTTGTTTTTGAGACAAGGTCTTGCTCTATTTGCCAGGCTGGAGTGCAGTACTGAATTCACAGCTCACTACAGCCTCCATCTCCCTGAGTCCTATTTAAATGGCATAGAATGTTAACGTTCTTGTTGTAGAAGGTAGGCTTTAGAGCTGTATTCAGTGGATGACTCAGGGTGTAATATGTTTACTCCATCTTATTTGGAACTAGAACCCTCACATATTTCTTAATTTTTAATGTATTATACATCCTTACTAAACTGATAGGAATTTAAATCTTGCATTGCTTTTCTCATCAGAAATGTTTCAAGTTACTCTTTATATATTGATACTTTCAAAATAAATTGACCTCAAACAACTCCTATTTTCATTTAACAAAGAAATTGCTTGTGAATTATACTTTCTTTGTGGCTATAAATCCATGAAAATTATATTGATAGAAATAATAAGATTAATTTTTGGTATTTACTATGCACTTTACATGGCTTCTTTAATTTTTACAACAATCTTATGCAGTAAATATACCAGGTCATTTAGTGTCCCCCCAGACTCAGGTCTATCTGAAACCTCAGAATGTGACCTTATTTGGAAACAGGATCTTTGCAGATATAATTTGATAAGTTAATATTGGATTTCGGTGAGCGCAAATCCAATGACTGGTGTTCTTGTAAGATGTGAAAACAGAGACATAGAGGTTTAGGGAAGAATGTCATGTGATAACAGAGACAGAGATTGAAGTAATGCATCTACAAGCCAAAGAATGCCAATGATTGCTGGCAACCACTAGAAGAAAGAAAGAGGCAAAGAAGCATTCTTCCATAGAAACTTCAGAGGAAGCATGGCTTTGCTGATGTCTTCATTTCAAACTTCTAGCATCCAGAAATGTGCTAGATATAATTTTTCCTTGTTTGTTTTAAGCCACCCAGTTTGTAGTAATTTGTTATGGCAGCCCTTAGAAAGGAATGCAGTGGGTAATATTATTATTCCTGCTTTATAGGAAGGGTCTTGAGGTCCAAAATAGTGATTTGTCAAAAATTGCTTAGTACCTGGCAGAACTGTCAGGCTGTCTGACTCCAGAGCCTATGCTTGTAGTCACTACACTCTACTCCCTCCCTCCAATAAAATGATAACAGAGTAGATACATTGATTAATGACAACATATTTAAAGGGATTGCAAAAACGACTAATCCAAACTAGTCATAATTAAATGAAAATAAATGGAAACCTTCACATACAATATGCTCACAATATTAAGTAGATACTCATCTCTGTAGATCTGATGGCGGAAAAATTTTTGCTTGTTACTGTATCAGAGATGAAAATTGATTTGACCTGTTTACTGGAAAGCTATTATCAATAATAAATTTTATGAAATTATTAGTATTACTTATTACTATTAGTATTATTAATTATTATCACCATTAATAAAAAGGGTAATAAAAATGTCTAGAGTATATCCTGAGTCAGACACTTTAGATGACCCTTTAGCCCCATTTAGTCAATCACTTGTTAAAGCCACCAGTCCAGGACCATTAGAAAAATACGTGTAACCAATGATGTTAGTTTTATAAACTTCCTGCAGCAAGGAAGACTGCCCTCTACACGGAAGCATGGAGTCTTAGTAAGAAAGAGATAGGAAGAGCTTACGGTAGAAATTGGGCTTGTCTTGTCTGGGTGCGGTGGCTTTCGCTATAATCCCAGCACTTTGGGAGGCCGAGGTGATGGATTACGAGGTCAAGAAATTGAGACCATCCTGACCAACATGGTGAAACTCTGTCTCTACTAAAAATACAAAAATTAGCTGGGCGCAGTGGCACACACCTGTAGTCCCAGATACTCAGGAGGCTGAAGCAGGAGAATCGCTTGAACCCAGCAGGAGGAGGAGGTTGCAGTGAGCCAAGATTGCACCACTGCACTCCAGCCTGGCGACAGAGCAAGGCTCTGTCTCAAAAAAAAAAAAAAAAAAAGAAAGAAAAAAAAAAGGAAGAGAAAAGAAATTGGGCTTATTTTAGGCGATTTGGGGAAAAATTCCAAGACACAGGTATATTTTGTGTGTGTATGTGTGCCCTCTTAACACTGGGCCAATACAGTAATTGGATATCTTAATAATTTTTATCTAGAAGGTTGAATAAATAGAGCATAGCTAGCATTGTTATTGGAGAAAAAGTAACAGTCACTCATGTTGGCTGAAGATGGGATATTTGGTTATTCTTGTGGTTGCATAGTATCTCTGCTCAGGTATAATTATAGAGTACACTTAATTTTTTCTCATTCCATCATGGTCATGGAGAGTCCTCATGTGATACTGATATTCTCTGAAATTATTTATGTTTAGCAGGGAAGGAACACCATAGCTTAGTGGTAGCAATTAGGTCACTGCTGATAGATATCAGGACAGACAAAGTCAGACCGTAGGACAATAATCTTTTATGTTCAAGTCCTTCACATTGTTAGGCTCCTACTGATTAGATTATCTGGGAAATGTTGCCTCTAGACTGGACAAGTGTCAGTTCCTTCTGGGCTTTCTAAGGTTGATGCAAAAGTAATTGTGGTTTTTGCCATTATTTTCAAATGGGAAAAACCACAACTACTTTTGCATCAACCAAATATTATAGAATAAGTGTTTGTATCATGTGAGGTAAAAGTGGTTACACAGAAACACTTAAGAATCTAGACAGGATGCATTGACCAACTGTGATACAGGCACTTTCTAGAAAAACAAATTATTATGACTTTGGTAAAAGACTGTTCATCCAGTGGACTAGATAACCAAACCCAGATCTCAAAAATGCATTAAAAAATCTGGCTGGATCTATTCTTGTACATATGTATTTGCACCAGGGTATGTTTGTTCTGGCATAGACTCCCTCTTGGTTAGCCAAGAGGGAATCAAGAGGAAATATGTTATTATCCATTCAGACCCTGTGTAATAAATTTAAACTGATTTGATGGGTTTCCAGTGGTAGTGTACACATAAGAAATAGTATTTTGGTAGGGCATGGACTCAAAGGAGAGTACAAATACTACTTATCTTAAAAAGAGATAACTAACCATTGGGCCCTAATGGTGAACATATTTTCTGAGTGAAGTTACATAATTCCTGCAGGATACAGTGACTCTGAAGAGAGCAATTGACCATTTTAGAGAGCTGAGTTCCTGGGTTTAGTTAATGATCTAATAAGAAGTGTTTTGTAACATGGAGGTAAAGTCCAATTTTTACAAGGTTGAAGGTTGGGACTTATAATGCGAGAGACATTTTGGTACTACAAGAAATCTGTATAAGAACATCTATCTTGACAATATTTAAAGACACATCTATGACATATGTTTTCCCCAGCAGGGTCAAGTGGACACTGATCCACCTATCAGACTGACAGCAGTAACTAGGGTCTGAGAAAAATGTATAAGAATGTTTTCTTTCTCTTGAAATGCCACGAAAAAGACCATAGAGGCTTAGAAGTTAAAAAAAAAAAAAAAAGGTATAGGAGAACATACTGAGAACGCTTGCTTGACCCAGTCACTGGAGAGCTTTAATATATGCTATTAGGCAAGATCCGTAGTAAAAGAAATCCAAAGAAAAAGGATGTTAAATTATCTTAAAAGTAATCTTGTTCTAGAGATTTTAGCAAAAGCTATCTAGTTTTTACGATCATTAGCTTCAACGGAGGGTAATGGAGGGTTTCAAATCAACTGTTACTTTAGGGGATTGTCTGCTTCTGGTAGAGTTCAAAAAATTCCTAGCTTGAGGTCTACCAGTGAAATGGAAGTCCCCTGATCTAGGAAAAACGACGTATGTCTTTTTGACTGAAACTATGAATGCACACACAGATTACTATCTTAGAGTTTCATCACACTGTTAGTTAGTAACAGTACCTGATACAGTCCTGTTAGTCAAAATTCAAGGCAAATCTTCCTTTGCCTTCTCTTCCAGAAGATGAAATCTCCAGGTTTCAAGCTGAAAGGTTGTGTAAGTGGTTTCTTTGAAAAGGCAGCTTGTATCTGTTTAACGATAAGATGTATTATTTAGTTATTCAACTTGCAATGGGGCAAAGACTAGGATCAGATCAAAATTCTGCAATGCGTGGTGTGGTCTTTCATTAATTCTTAAGGGGAAGAGCCTATGTCATTAAGGCAAATGGAATATTGTAGGAACTTTTATGTAAGTTCCAGCATCTCTTAAAACTTTGACAATTTTTAGTTTTAGTAATCCTTTATTTTTTCTACATTTTCCTGAAGATTGAGTATAAGAACAATAAAGTTTTAAGTAAAAGGCAAAGCATTCAAACTTCTTTAATGATGGTCTGGCAAGAAAAAGTCTCAATCCATCCTAAAAAATAAGCAAAGAATGATCAAAGCTTACTGGGAAATATTGATTGGACCAATACTTGCTCTTCCATTTTATGCTAACTGGCAGATCCAGTTGAGGTCAGTTAACTCAGTTATCTGAAGTGAACTGACTTTTGAGAAAGGCTCACATGCCAAGAGTGGATTTGAATCAGTAATAGCATAGCTTGCCTGATAATCTCCAGCTTTTATGTTTAAGTATGAACTACTAATGAACAAAATTCAATTAGGGTTATCCAAAGGTCCATTAATTATTTCGATCAAGGATTTGATTCCTGAAGGGATCCACAGGACCCAATTTATACTTTATTATAGGCAACAAATATAGCGATAGCAGGAGAAGAAAATGCACTGGGAGTGTCCAGAGATCTCAGGTGCAGACTTCCTTACTTTCACACCACTTGGTTGTTCTGAATATGCTTTGTCTTCAGATACTGAAACTCCAGTGACCTGTGTGAGCACCTTGGAATCAGAAAGCCCAAAGCCTGCACAAGGTGGATGTCTCTTAGAGTGAACTAGATGCATTAGACATATTTCAATATGTGACCAGACCTAGTCCTTCAGCTCCACCAAAACCAGGTGGAAATTATAAATCCGATTATGAATACTAAATATTGCTGACAGGCTGGTACATGCCACCCTGAAAACAACTCACAGATCCATGGCTCTATAACATTGTTTACCTTTAATTAATACATATTTAGTTAATAGAGTCCCTAGTATTTGCAAGAGTAGGTGTCATTCTCTAGGCCGGTCTGGAGATAAGCATTTGTCCTTATCTCCAAATAAGAAGATCAATAGAAGTTAACGCATGCCGTACAAAGGGAATATACAAAGGTCTGTATGAGGCACTGACAATTTCCTAACACACGTCAAATAATCAAGGCATTTTTTTCTTGCTTTAGTAGGGAAAGAGAGTTGTTGGGTTCAAGGCACAACAGCTGTAGATAGTTAGATGTGAAGGAGGGACAAACAATGGTACAATAATCTGTCTCCAAGGCATTTAATTTATCCCATAAAGTACATTGTAATCGTTTCCAATTGACAGGAATATTCACATCTTGGGGAAAAAAATCTATTAATAGTTATTTTGGCAGTTATCTTATTTAAACATAGGTATATTTCTTTTAACCTGAAAAGTACAAAATAGATGGCTACAAATTTGTATTAGCATATTTTACTTATATGTAGTTAATCTGGAAAGATGAACTTTAACTGATTTATCAAGCTGCCCCCCTTTCATCTTAAATTTTGCACAATAGTTTCAAATTAGTGAAAATTTGGAGAATGACAAATCTAATTATTTTCACTTATTTAAAAAATATATCGTTGTGATACCTAGTGAACCCTTCGAGAAATTTAATGATAGTTTAGTCATAAAGAGACATCTTAACTGAAATGATTTTCCAAGTTGAGACATCTGTGAGTACTCACCGGACTCCAGAGTATGGTCATGCAGTACTGTGATTTATAGATGAAAGAGTGCAACAGAAGAGTTCAGGCAAGCATTAGGGGTCAGAGAGATGGCTTCCCATGGCAAGCTTCTCAGCATCTGCATTTACACACAGCACACCAGGCTTCCAGTTTGAACCACCAAGATCTGTGTAAGGAATAGATTAGCTTAGGCTAGAACTCAAGACAGAGCTTCCCAGGAGGAATTTTTCTGTCCTGAATCACGTAATCAGGCCTAGCTAACTCAGCTGGTTTGACCAGTTGCACATTATCAGTAAAGAAACTGATCTTGGGAATTCAGGATTGCCAGGAGGCATTTTACCCTTTAACCAGCCTATCATAAAACTGTCCTTAACTTGTTCAGGCATCAAAATGTCATCCAGGAGACCTAGAGACAAAGAATTTTTCCAGCCCAGCTGTAAATTAACTCCCTTGTCCATATTCTCTTATTTTTCTGAATTTGGGGTCTACATTTGGGGAATGCAAAATGAAGAGTTTTCAGAGAAGAAGAGATATAAAACATGAGATAGTCTCTAGAGGCAAGCAATAGTTACCCAAATGTTTGTTCTGTCCAGGCAATAGTTGAAAGCACACCATAACAAGAAAAAATAATTAGTAGAAGCTTTTAATTATTTTACTGTGAGATTTTGTTGTTGCTGTTAAAATGGTTTAAAAGCATGCCCAAAGGAATAACGGCTAACAGAATATTATAGTGCTAAAAAGGTACATCTGTGACAAAAAATAACTGAGTCATTTTACAGAAAAACAACACAAATTGTAATTTTCTCCTTTTGGCTGACTACTCACGTAACAAATTGTAGTAAATCATTTATTAATACTGCTTTATGTGTAAGAATTTAGACTGAGAGAGATACATAAACATACAAATAGATGACAGATGTAAAGGTTTTAACTTTCGTCTTAATATATAATTTTATAAATATATTAAATAAAATAATGCTTATTATATTGAATTTACCATTTTAATCTTCTGCAACATTTTTCTGAATAGAGAAATCGTTTTTTGTCCCATCTATATATTTATATCTTTTACATATTTTTGAATCTATTGTACCATTTACATTAATTACCATATTTAACAAAAATAATTCTATTGTATTCAGATAGAAAAGAAAATTAAAGAACATAAATTGTCTTATTTTTTTTTCAGTGAATACACGTGTTAGATTATTAACTCAAAGTGGCAAAAATAAATATATGACATCATTCTAATTCTAAAAGCATTTATACAAACTTTTAGCCATTTTAAGAAGTAATGGCAAATTAAAACTATGTTTAGTGACTAAATTTCTGTATTTTTTTTCTTCCTAATATACTTTCTGAGCATTCAGTGATAACTTATTAATGAGCTAAATTTTTTTTTTTTCCTAAGGTCTCAAAGCTAATGAAGGACTGGATATTATAATTTTAGCCAAGACATTAAGCCTTTATCATTTGTAGCAGTATAAAAATTTCACAATATTAAATTCTTTAAAAAGATATCTGCTATTACCATTTCAATTAATTGAATACAATTTTATATTTTTGTCATCTGATATTTACTTGACCAACAAAAGGAGTTTAGAAAATTTTAATCTTGAGAAACTTAACTTCAGTCTTGCACAAACTAAAATATTGTACTAACAAAATTCTCATATGACAAAATCTGGGAAAGATAGTGTTATCTCTTAATCAATATTATTTGTCTCTAAACCAATATTAACTCTAGTTTGTTGGAGTTAATATTGACTCAATCTGAGATTTACTTTTTTAATCAAGAATATTACATAAACCTTTAAAATATAATTTATAAACTTCTGCATTAATAACTGAAGTTGAAAGACTCTTTAGATTATGCCAGAAGCTCTGTGTAGTCAACTTTTTAAATCTTGTAACACTAACCAATGACATTAGCTTAAATCTCTCTTTTTTTTGGCAGGGGTGGGGGTGGGGGTGGGGGACGGAGTTTTGCTGTTGTTGCCCAGGCTGGAGTGCAACGTCGTGATCTTGGCTCACCACAACCTTTGCCTCCCAGGTTCAACCAATTCTCCTGCCTCAGCCTCTTGAGTAGCTGGAATTACAGATGCCTGACACCATGCCCGGCTAATTTTGTATTTTTAGCAGAGACGGGTTTTCACCATGTTGGTCAGGCTGGTCTCAAACTCCCAACCTCAGGTGATCTGCCCACCTCAGCCCCCAAAGTGCTGGAATTACAGGCATGAGCCACTGTGCCCGGCCTAAATCTCTCTTGTTGTTTCCTTTGAAGTCCAAGCTTTTAGCAAGATGAAATTGTAAAAGACAACACAAGTTTAATGTTTTTGCTTTTCCTTTTAGTTTAGGATAGGACTGTTAATTTTCCCATAACCTCTTTGTTTAAAATATTGACAGGTCTCTTTGCTGAAAAAAAATTATGAAATTTTCCTTAAAAATTTGTTAATTTGTAAATCCTTCTTAGGGTTATGCTAATTATTTTCATCAAATTTTTGCATCTTCTGGCCTTATCAAAATATAATTGCTAGTGGTCGTGACAGGTCTGCATTTTTCAATATACATTTTCCTGTCCATCCTGGGGTTTGAGAAGTCTTTTATTAATATATGGCATAGGGATATGAATATGATCAAGGTTTAAAATGCACACACCAGTGGAAATCTGGAGAAAGAAGGAAAGATACAAACAGGAATGAGAGGAATACGAATCAGATGGAGACATATGTGAACCTGCTTTAAGCTCTCAAACTTTCCAGTGGACTCAAAGGATTTTTTAGAGAGGCAGTTTTAAAGGGCAAATTGCACTTGGAAGCTTCCTCATCTTAAGAAGGCATACTAGGTGGGGTCAGGAGCAAAAAAGAAAGAAAGAAAGCAGACCATTGGCCAGTTAAACTTGTGTTTTGCTTTCCTAAAGGAGCATCTCAAATGAACAATCTTATTTATACCAAAGATTTCTAAAAGTGGCCACTATAATCCTGGATTGTCTGTGTGAAATTGTGCCAGTTAGAAGGATAGGTGCATGAACACCATGCTGTATACTATAATACCATTTTTATTTGTCACTTAAAATAGATAAATAAAAACCCATGTTACTCTTGTCCTAAATAAAAAGAAAAAGAAAAAGAGAGAGAAGAAAAAGAAGGAATGATAGTTGCATGAATTGACTCCGAAGCAAGTCAGCGTGAAGAAAGGTAGGTATTTGGCCTGAAGGAGGCAGAGTTTTGGAGCCAGAATTCTTCTGAGACTGATTAGAACGGTGCTTATGAAGGTACATGTCTCCCAAACCTGGCCAAAGACAAGTCATCCATCACCTGTGAAGCCTCTGGGGAAATAAAACAAAATAAAGACATTTTCAGAGACACAAAGAGAAGATTGAGAAAACAATCCTTGAAGAGTTTTGAAAAAGAGATCTACGGGCAAAGTTTATGTACAGGGCACTAGTCTAATGAGACCCTTGGAATTCCTCAGCCCTGTACCACCTGCAGGATGGACTCGCTGGGCCTATGCTCATCCTCTCTCCATAGAGTTTTCTTGCTATAGAAAAATGAGACTCAGGATATTGGATAATCACCCAGAAAAACAAAAGCAAGTTTTAGAAGACTGGACATCTTTATATCAAAGAAAATAAACTTATGATCAGACATCCCAAAAAGTTCTGAAGCTGTTGTTTCTAGGAACACAAGATAAATCTTACATTGAATGGTTTCAATCAAATAATCTGGGTTCAGATTCAGATTCAACTCAACATACACGTTGCAGTGTTAAGGCGGGTGGAGGGGGGACTTAGCAGATGAAGACACAAAGGATCTCAGATAATGCACGTACATTCTTACTGGGTTAAAGATCTGTTTACGGCAGAGAGAGCCTCAGGTTTATCTTAATAAGGTCCTCCACATCTGTAAACACTCACACACAATCAGAGTACCATAAATAAGTCTTGTAGTTAAGATTATGTTTATTGCTGCAGAGAGGGAGACCGCATGCTGGGGAAATAGGGAGTGTGTTGGCAAGAGGGAACGAAAAGATGCTCCTTGTAGAATTTAGCCTTTATGTGAAGGTTATTTTTATTTGATATTTTTAAAAATTTGAGACAGGGTCTTACTCTGTTACCCAGGCTGGAGTCCAGTGGTATAATCGTGGCTCACTGCAGCCTTGACTTCCCTGAGTTTGGATGATCCTCCCGCCTCAACCTCCTAAATAGCTGGTACTACAGGCACATGCCACCAGGTCTGGCTAATATTTGAGGTCTTTTTTATGGAGATGAGGTCACACTATGTTGCCCGGGCTGGTCGCAAACTCCTGGACTCAAACAGTCTTCCTGCTTCGGCCTCCTAAAGTGCTGGGATTACAGACATGAGCCACCACGCCTGGCATAAGGTTATTTTTGAGAGTTCGAGAATCAGAGGTTTGATCAGGATTGAGCACTGTCAGAAAGTGGGGACAATCCACTGATTTAGTATCATAATTTTATCTATGAAACAAACGGAATGGAAAGGGGTTAAAACTGTCGATGGAGAAGCAGCAGCCACTCATTTATACCAGGTGTGCGGTATGTTTTGGTTGTGTGTGTGTGTGTGTGTCATTGCATCGTGCCTTAGTTTTTTTGTTTTTTCCCAACTGAATTATCTCTTTTTATTCTCTTGGCAATCTCTTCCAAAGTTACTACTTTCATTTTAGGCGATAAAATGGATAAGGCTCCGCTTCCCATGCTGGCACTGCTATGAGCATCGTCTTCCTTTTTACTGCAACTCAGAATTAAAACTTTTGATTCTTGTTTTTAGGCCAGGCATGGTGGCTCATGCCTGTAATCCCAACACTTTGGGAAGCCAGAGCAGGAGGATTGCTTGAGTTTAAGAGTTCAAAACCAGCCTGGGCAACATAGTTGAGTTCAAGAGTTCAAAACCAGCCTGTCTCTACAATAAATAAAAAAACAATTCTTGTTTTTTATATTCTGGCCCCAGAAGGAGTTTCCACTGTAAAGTTATCTGATGACAATATTATGCTTTCTCGTAGTGGCCTACAGCCAATTGCCTTCGGGAAGAAGCGGCTACAGGATGGATTTAGTTTAAGTATTAATATGTATTAAACTAAGAGGTATTTATCAAATGAGTTTAAATGCATTCTGTTTTTAGACAACCTACATAACATGTTGTTTCCATAAAAACAATGCCTCTGCTTCAAATAAATCAAAATAAATGAAAAGCTCAAGATGACTTCAGTTCCATTTGTCTTAAGTTGTATGGATGACAAGCAGCAGCCAGTTATGATGACCGGTGATAGATCCAAAGTAATTGCCAAATTAGTTAACATTTTTCCATTTCTAAACCACCTCTAAAGAAAATCATATATGGGGGGTCACAACAACCTCAGGGTAATCCAGTAGAACAACCATGCCATCTGGAATCATGTGTCACCAATAGAGAACTGGTAGTTTTTTAAATTAGCAAGGATATGTTTGATTTGTTCTGTAGCCCCTGCCGTAAGAGTTTTACTTTATCTGGTCTCTGTTCAAGTTTCCCTTTGATTAATTTCATGTACTTTTTTTTTGTTTTTTTTTCTTCAGCTAGAGTCTCACTTTGTCGCCCAGGCTGGAGTGCAGTGGCATGATCTTGGCACACTGTAACCTCTGCCTCCCAAGTTCAAGTGATTTTCCTGCCTCAGACTCTCCAGTAGCTGGGATTACAGATGTGCAACACCATGCCTGACTAATTTTTGTATTTTTAGTAGAGATGGGGTTTCACCATGTTGGCCAGGCTGGTCTCGAACTCCTGACCTCAGGTGATCCACCCTCCTCAGCCTCCCAAAGTGATCAAATTACAGGCGTTAATTTCATGCACCTTTGATGTACTTCTTATGACTTCTTTTGTGAAGCTGGTTTCCTGCAAGTGGCAACAACACCAGTGATTACTATGCTTTTGGTACCTAGAGCCTCAGGGCTATCAATGGAGGCATTTCCACTAATGAGCAGTCATCATGAATGTTACCCTCTGTCCTATCCATCTTCCCTCTCCCTCCAGGCATAGCCTGTTGGTGATCTTTTGGGAGATATAAATACCAGAGAGCATCTCTTGGTGACTGATGACATCCGGATTAGACAAGCATGATGGAAGCTGAAAGGAGCCAGTGGTGCTGGTTTAGCAGGAGCCTGAGTGGGTGGCACAGGTGGCAGGGGAGAGAGGGCAGAAAAGCAGTGTACTTCTTAGGCTCAAGCTTAACTATAGAGTGGTCTTGTTTTTCTCTTTTTTTCCTTCTAATTTTTTTTTATTATACTTTAAGTTGTGGGATACATGGGCAGAATGTGCAGGTTTGTTACATAGGTATACACATGACATGGTGGTTTGCTGCACCCATCAACACGTCATTTACATTAGGTATTTCTCCTAATGATATCCCCCCCCACCCTCCCACTTGCTGACAGGCCCCAGTGTGTGAAGTTCCCCTCCCTGTATCCATGTGTTCTCACTGTTTAACTCCCACTTATGAATGAGAACATGTGGTGTTTGGTTTTCTGTTCTTGTGTTACTTTGCTGAGAATGATGGCTTCCAGCTTCATGTCCCTGCAAAGGACATGAACTCATCCTTTTTTATGGCTGCATAGTATTCCATGGTGTTTATGTGCCACATTTTCTTTATTCAATCTATCTTTGATGGGCATTTGGGTTGGTTCCAAGTCTTTGTTATTGTGAACAGTGCCACGATAAACATACATGTGCATGTGTCTTTATACTAGAATGGTTTATAATCCTTTGGGTAGATAGCTAGTAATGGAATTGCTGGGTCAAATGGTATTTCTGATTCTAGATCCTTGAGGAATCACCACACTGCCTTCCACCATGGTTGAATTAATTTATGCTCCCACCAACAGTGTAAAAGTGTTTCTATTTCTCCACATCATCTCCAGAATCTGTTGTTTCCTGACTTTTTAATGATCACCATTCTAACTGATGTGAGATGGTATCTCAATGTGGTTTTGATTTGCATTTCTCTAATGACCAGTGATGATGAGCTTTTTTTCATATGTTTGTTGGCTGCATAAATGTCTTCTTTTGAGAAGTGTCTGTTCATATCCTTTG